>OX579650.1:5587934-5759271 GCA_951230895.1 Carpatolechia fugitivella
TCACGGCGGCAGGGCAGCAGACAGAGACCGGACACTCGCCGGTCGGGGTGGGGCTTTGAGTAGTTCATTCGGAAGCCGACGCACGTTGTAATTTAAATTAATCACACTTGCCCCTCCCACCCCTACTGCTTGAGTACCGGCCTGTTGGTGTCCCTAGGAATAATCAGTTACCAGAGATAGTATATTTAGTAGTCACGCAGTGCTACCTAGTAAAATTCTACTAACAATTCGTAATAATTGCGAAGCCAATCGAAAGTCTTAATGCTCAATTTTGCCAAATTTTACTTGCCGAAAACGTCTTGTCTATTGATTTTGTGGGTGATTTTGGTGTTGATAGCGCAGCCATTTCCTTGCCAATCGGTAACCTTTCGAACGCTGACTCGACGTTATTTCTTACTAGCGCGATGTAAGGTTTCTTCGGTCTTGTACCTGTCATAGTGTATCGGGGCTCGAAAAGCGTCGAAACATAAAGGGGTTGGCAGCGCTCGTTTGCTCAATATGGAATTATATTTCTTTCATAGTCAGTTCATACACATTCGTTGTAGGAATTACGATTTCAGGCCCAATGAAAACTATATCATTAGGAAAATTATTGAACAAAATTTAATTCTAATTTAGAGATGAGAAGTTAAGAGTTAAATTCGCGAGTAAAAATATCTACTTTACGACGAATTGAGATGCAATATGTTAATTTAGTGCCAAATGATAAGTTAACTCGTAGCAATATATATTATTGTATCCTAATTAATGCTCTTGTGTAATTTCTCACGTAGTGTTAATAACCTATGAGGTTTCAAATGTTTCTTTTACAAGACTATAATATATTTATACAGGGAATGTGTTAGGCATGTACTGTTGTTCGGTATAAGCGTGTTGTTGAGGTATAATACTCATGCGGCAGGGTGTAAAAATAAACGTACGGACTGCCGGCGACGCAACGGGGCGGGGCGGGGCGGGGCGCTCGCCGCCCCTCCCTTGTCAAGTTTTGATACGTATTCTTTGTGTATTACTAGAAACTAACCCACAAAGCCAAAACAGGTACCTCAAGTTCGATCACAGGGTAAAGAAATACAGAAATAATTACTGCCTTCGATACAATTAATAAAATGCAGTTATTTTTACACTCTGTTTTCTTAACAGTGAATGAGCAATGGAACAAGAGAATTTATTTACTCAAATAAGTTTTTTTATTTATAATGTGTGTTTTACTAAATTTAATATTCTTTATTTTGCATTTTATGATGTAATGGCAGCTGTCCATAATAACGGTGAATAATTTATTCTGTCATTGGTTTTGTTTAGGGTTTCACAAATAAATTGTAAACGATACATCGAACATGACACATTGGGCACAAATAATTAAATTAGCAAGCTTCATAATCGCTGCTTGACATTAGTTGATTGTAATCGGGTTTTCGTTATGTACTGGACGCGCTAGTGTCTAATGGAAAATTTTAAATGTCGTGTTAATAATTATACGATTACGTATCCTATTTATATCAAAAAATAAATTATAGTCAAGAACAACATCGATGCCACTGCGCTGAGTGTGCGCAGCGTTGTGCCAAAATTAAGTACTAGTCTTTATAAAAGAAATGTTGTTATCATTTTCAGATTTTATTTGATCCAGAATGTGTTTGCTCCTGTGCTGTGAAAGTAATAATTTTAACAAATCAACACTTGAAGGCGGCGCTTCGCATTGCGCTCGCTTTAACAATAAATCTAGCTGTACATATAACTTTTACACCCATTTATCATAGATTTTATAGCAGTTTTTGATAGTCATCTTTGTTATACATCGTAAAATCATAATGTTAAACTATTGTAGATTAAAAATATAATTTAGTTAAAGCGATCGCTCTGCGTCGTTGACGATTTATTGTTGTGGATCAGTAGTTGGGAGTGGTACATACACAAAACCCATCCAGCAGCTTTTTTAAACTGATTGATGTAATTGAGATATCTACCTCAATTATTACAATAATGTTGAGAGTCTTACGTGTGACCACTTGTATCTACCCATAACTACAAATTAATTTCTTCATTTTTTTCTTTCTTGCTTGTATTTATTTCTACGATTTTATCGTATTGCTACAATTACTGATCAAACAACTCAAAACTGTGTCATTGTAATCAGTCATAAAATCTAGTGTAGCATACGAAAAGTTGTGTTGATTTATTGTTACATGTTTAATGTTTATAAATGAACAAGCACATAATAATAATTTGCTTCGAGCTTGTGCAATATTATTCCAAATTGTTTATAGGAAATCTGTTATAATTATTTCTAAATTGTTATATGAATATTTTTGTAAACTAAAAGACATAGGCAACTTGAATTATATTTTTGTTGTGCATTTATTCTCAAATTTTATCAGATACTAAACCACAAACCGTGGGTTTGCTACAAGCAACAAGAAATCAATTAATTAAAAATAAAGGCGCACAAAGAAAGTTGAGGCCAATGCGAACTGCTAACAAAAGGCGACTCGCTCGACGCGGCCTCACCTTTACTTGTGACTGCTGTACAGTAGAGTGTTTATATTATATGTGAGTCAATTCTAGTAACGTTAATGTTCCCTTTTATTTTAGAATAATTTACGATAAACAAATTAATCTAAGATTGCTCAACCGAGATGCAATTCTAACTGCAATTTAGTCGTAACGGTTAATTTTATATTGTCTTTTTTTATATTATTTATCTGATTGATTACTGTTTAGTTAGTTTGTGAGTTACGGCAGCGCATGTTTAACTACGTTTATTCTTAAGAAAGGCCAAATGTTGACTTGCTTAATAATATGTGAGACTGTTTTGCCAAGAATCAGAAAGTATATTATTACCTACATTGTTTTAAAATAAATGCTTTTATATATATGTTTTTTTTTATCAGCCTTTAAATATAATAATAATAAAAGAACTTTATTTAACAAACATCGAGCACAATGACGTACAAAACTGTAAGTTAGGTTACAAGCCATATATTAATACAGTGTACAAAATGCTGGTAAAAAGGACGGATCCTCAGCATGAATGCTGTTTTTCAGTATCCTCCTATAATTCGCCAAAGAGGATGTAAGGGGCGTAATTCGCTACGTTGGCAAACCCCCCGAGCGGTTGTGGTGCACCATAATTTTACAATATTAAAACTAGATAGGTACTACAAAATAAACACACTGGACATCAGGGCACTGGAACCCACACAGTGCCGCCGCGCAAGCCGCAGTGGGCCCGACGGCGGCAGCTTACACAGCTATAAATGTATGACGGCACATGCCGTTCGACAAAAACCGCGGGCATGTGTGTAGCCTTTTTTTGTTTAGCCCATTGAGTTTAGCCACTGCAGACATAGTTTTAAAACTTTGTAACGATTGAGCCGTTTGGATGGGACGTGGTAGATCATTCATTCATATTATATGATAACACACTATGCCGAAGGTACGCGACTGAAGTTCCGCGGCTTATTTTACGTTCTCAGCACACCATAAGTGCCGAACTTAAGCGGCAGAAATTCAGTTGCGCAACTTTGTGATGTGAGTGTATTCTATTCAGTGTCTTGCTTGCTGTTGTGGCGTCGGCGGCGGCGTCGTGCTTCGGTCGCGTCGTGTATAATGTGTGCACTACAGAATAAGTTGCCGCTGAACTTAGGCCCGACCGAAGTTGGGCTGTACGATATAACGCAACGTAATTTCGGCATTATGTGTCGTCCGTCAGTAATTTAAATAGGCGTAATCATGCCGAACTTCGGTCGCGTAGGTGGCGTACCTTCGGGAAAAGTTCCGAGTATCCCAACTGGTCTCTCTTTCGGAGTGCACGTTGCCGCAGATGTTGTACCGCTCGCGCGCGTGTTGTGTGTTATTAAACTAGACGGGGCGGCTATGGTATCCAATTATCCATGTTTCTAGACTGTTTTTTCTTTCGCTTTATGGTTTAATTTTTCCCGCTAACGGAAGTTCATTTTTGAACCAAGAAGTAGGAATAGCCAACACTACGAAAATAAATTCGGAAATTTACGGTTTTTGACGTCACTAGTTGCTAGGACGCCATCTTTCTTTTGACATAGATACTTTTAGTTTTTTCTTTTCTATTGAGTTGTCAAAATGTTTTTTTTTTTTTATAAATTTAGTATAAAATACTAGCGACAAAAGAAGTAAAACAGGGAAACTTTCTGCAGGTCTATCTCTTTCTTTTATACCGTTTTAATCTGAATATGTACAAAATTGTGTGTAATTGATTGATGTTATAGTTTCATGCTTATTTTTTAGCATAATTATTATTGCGAAAAATACTATTTATTTGTATCAAATTTGCTTGTCGTATGACTCTAATTAATTGCAGCACATTTTTTACTATATTAGATGGCGTTTCCTCAGCCTAACGCACAAAGAGGTTAGTTTATAAGTGGCCAACTTTGATGGTAATTTTTCTTTTTATTGCATTGTAACATCTTTCTTTCTTTATTGCAGAACTGACAAATAGGAAGATTTTAGAGGAATTGCAGCTGAAAAAGCAAATGCTGTTAAAGCAAGGTGCAGTTGCTCCATTGACTACTACCACAATATCACTAACACAACCAAGCCCTGTTAACCAACTGCCTATGTGCTCAATTCCACCTGTCTCCGCTACTGCTGTGAGTGTTCTGTTTCTGGATTTTCAGTTCAATATGAAATGGAGTTTATATTTATAAATTAAATTAATAGTTTTTGTATGGTCACCCTTATAAGTAGAGTCATAACATGTTATAGTTTGAGATATCTTTTTATTATCTTTATAAATAAAGTCCAATAATTATTTTATAAGAAAAAATAATTTCACTGATTCCATTTGAAATAGACTGTAAAAATTATTTATAAAAAAAACAATAAACATTTTTTTTTTCTTACATAGGGTTTCCCACAACTGCCTGAAGCAAACATAGTAAATACGAGTCACAGGGCGGCACTACAACACGCTAACGCCACTTCTTGTGGCTATTTCGTCTCACAAGATTCCTCATTTGGTAATCAGATATTACCAGTTCTTCCTAGATTTGAAAATAAGTGAGGATGTCAGCGGTGATGAAACTGAAGACCCTTCAGGGTCACCTGCAGGAACTGCGAGGATTTGAGAATCCCAAAGTGCAGTTTGAACAATATGAGACCCCAGCACATATTGCAGCTGTGGCCCTTTACACTATACAGGTAGAAATGCATGTTTCTTTTTTATAATACTAGGGGTAAGAGCCTTCCGCTCCCCCAAAAGTCCGGTTACGCTTGATACGTCGATTTTGCGACACAAGCATTAGGTCCATGTCAAAAAAAAAAAAAAAGTTTCTTTTTCAAACTTTCATGACAAGTTTTAATGTAATTAGAATCTATAATACATTGTAAAAATAAAATTAAGACTACATATATTAAAATTTCAATTTTCGCTATGGAATATAAAACAGATTGTCTGTCACACTAAATTTTAAATCGACTCATTGTTAGAACCCAAGAGAGATGCATCCTTCTAAAAAACCTTTAGTAATAAAAAATCTTATAATTTATAATAGCAAAACTACAAAGAGCTTGCCCAAGTTCAGAGATTAGCAGGGCTAATGACAACAGGGGCAATTAGGACCACTCCGACAGCAGCGCTGGATATGATACTCGGTCACAATCCACTTGATCTGGAAGCAAAAAAGAGAGCACAAGAACAATACTACAGACTAAAATCACACGGAATGTGGTGTCTTAAGACCAATGACACAGGACATTCTGTGGTGGCTAAAGAATTTGAGGGAAACATGTCGATGATTCTAGCTAATAATGATCTGATCAGGAAGCAAAGAATATTCGACAAAAAATACAGAATACACATAGGACCAAGAACATCATGGGAAGTAAAGCATAATGACAACGCGTTGATATGTTTTACGGATGGGTCAAGGAAAGAATCAACAGGACTCTCAGGAGCAGGCATCCTCGTCACTGGGCCTGAGCGGTCCTTAAAGACTTCAATAGAACTAGGAAAGTACGCGAGCATCTTTCAGGCGGAAATCTTCGCTATACTAGAATGTGCTCATCAGATCAAAAATATGGGAGATCTACAGACTGACACTGTAGTAATATACAGTGACAGTCAAGCAGCCCTTAGGGCATTAGATAAACCAGTGACAACATCGGCGCTGGTTAAAGAATGCAAGTCAGCACTTAACCTACTTGCAAATAAAAGAAGCGTTACTATCGCCTGGGTGCCTGGACACCAAGGCACCGAGGGGAACGAAAATGCAGATGAATTGGCCAGAAAGGGAGCGGATAGTACCTTCACAGGTCCTGAGCCCCGCCTACCAATACCACAAAGAATTACAAAAGGAGTTATTGAGAAGAAAACAAGAGTAGAAACCAATGCCAGATGGGAGAAGGCCACCGGATACCGGCAGTCGAAACTCTTCATCAGGACAATTGATCGCAGACGAACTAAGCACCTACTTCAACACAAGAAAAAAGACGTCAGAGTCATCACAGGTATAGTGACAGGACACTGCACGCTACAGAGACATCTCAGCATCATGAAGAGAGCAGAGAGCCCCTCATGTCCAGAGTGCGGCGAAGATGAAACAAGCTTACACTTCCTGGCAGAATGTCCGATGTACTCACTGCCGAGATGGGAAATACTAGGAACAGACAGCATCGAAAAGGAAGAACTGAGCAATCTGTCATTCAAGGACATACTGAGATACTGCAAAGCAACAGGCAGATTTGAGGGGGCCATCACGGAGGAGCTACAGTAAAACCAGTACTCCTTCGATGGGTGCTCCGAGGGTGGGCGATGGCAGGCCCGGCCGATTGCGATCTCACGGGGGGAGAACAATCGTGTGGGGGAACCCGGTATTCTCGAAGCTTAAGGCGTGGGGGGCACCGGGGCTCACGCGGCGCTCGGGGGGGTTGGCTGGTAGTAGCAATAGCCGTTGCCAAGCTGGCTCTCCTTGAGTAGTCGCCGGGGCCACTGGGTCACCCTATGCCAGAAGCGGAGAGAACAAAGGATAGACCTAACACTACTCACCTACCACGAGTATCACGCGATACGGCTGAGCTGATGCGACGCTATCATGAAAGGAGCATCCATCAAAACTGGGATTAAGGGTGAAATAGTTCCTGTATATGGAGCAGGTCACCCGTCTGCGCTCCTCGCAGGCGTCCCCCTTATACATACATACATACATACAATAAAAAATCTTACCTTCTTATATTGCAGACACAATTTGAAGGCCTAGAAAACAAGTTTGTACTGGATGCGGGCTGTGGGCCCGGCGCGCTTGGAATCGGTGCCGCGCTCTTGGGCGCGAGTGCCGTTACATCCGTGGACATCGATGAAGATGCCCTCGAAGTCTTCCGCGACAATGTGGAAGAGATGGAGGTCACAAACATAGATGCAGTATTATGCGACTTTCTTGATAATAAGGTTTGCAGGTAATAATAACACACATCGCGAAAAATAAAATAATATACATGTCTTGATATGTTTACAGATTGTTTAATCTGCCTTATCTAAAATAGTCTTTTATAGTTGGTAATTAATACACTATTATCCTGTATCTATTTTTAGATGGCAGCACTGTTTCGATACAGTCCTGATGAACCCACCTTTTGGCACCAAGAACAATGCAGGGATGGACATGAAGTTCCTTCGACGAGCACTAGACCTCAGCTGCGACAGCGTCTACTCCCTACATAAGTCATCTACAAGGTAATAGGGGCATGAGTTTCTTGCTAAGAGGTTTTAAAAAATTGTGAATCCATCTGCTTTATTTTTTGCGCTCGGTTTCGCTAGTGTCTATTTTACATGTTTATTCTGAGTAACAAACTGAGGAAGTAAAGATATATACATTAATACATTAATATATGTATACATTTTTTATGTACGATATCCCACTTCTGATGTTTAACGCCTACCGAAAGTGGTGTGCCAGCAATGTCTGTCAATACTTAGTGAACAGTTTGTTATAGATCACACATACAGAAGAAGGTGAAGGAGTGGGGCGTGAAGGGCAGCGTGGTCGCGGAACTGCGCTACGACCTGCGCGCCTCCTTCGGCTTCCACCGCCGACAGACGCGCGACGTCGCCGTCGACCTGTGGCGACTGCACCACGCGTGACGTAACCACGCTCAATCTTACATTTCAATCCGGTAGACTTTTTATAGTGCAATTGCTCGTGCAAATTTTAGTATTACTAAGACCTGACCAGAGTATGTAAGCATTTAAAGTTTAAAATCAATTGATTAGGCAGCCCCATGTTTTGTAGCACTTATACTGATAGTGTGGGCGGCCGTCGCACGAGTACTTACCTCGTCGTGTTACTGAAAAATTACTTTCCGCGAAAAGTAGACCTAAAATAGGAAAAATTTTTGTCTGCCGGGGCTCGGCCTAGGGGAGTCGAACCTGTGACTAGAATGGAATTTTAGGATTGAGGAAATCTACTTTAATATTAAACACGCTAATTTAAAGTCCTCTACATAAGAAAACTCTGGAATATCAGTGTATTTATACAAAATCGGTTACATGGGTTTTATCGTGTTGTTTGTTACAAGTTTATGAGTAAGTTAAATTATCAACCCAAGCTTTTATTGTTTTTATATCAAAATCTTAAGTTACGTTCTCGCGTGTTAACGTTAGCAAATTTTTTAGTTACAATAATACAAATATACTAAAAATTTATTAAAAGTGACTAAATGAAATAAAAGAATTATGAAAATGATTTTATAAATGCAAATAGCTGAACTGTAAAGATCTTATAAACTTTTAAATAAACAAAATGTATATTTTGTAGGTAGCTTAATTAATTATTGTACATTTTTATACCATCTTGTAATTATGAACTTGCGTGTTACAGAAATAAACAAAAATATGAATGAAATCTTTCATTTAATTATAACAATCAATCAGTCTTCAAATTGTTAATATTAACAAAATACAACAATACATTTAACTTAAAACATTTTATCATTCAGTGCAGCTTCTTGAATGTAGCTTTTAATGCCAAGAGTCTGCCGTTTAAGCCAGTACACAAACATCACTCAAATATTAATTGAATCTTGCTCCATGGCGCGCATCACAATTTTCCTTATATATACTTTTTGTGGGTGAATTAATTTATTGAAAAACAGGCATAACGAGGCCTCTGTTTTGTTGTATGTTAGATGCAAAGGTTCAATGTATTCCGCACTACAGCAGACCCTTCGGCAAAAGGGGCGTCCGTTTAAAGAGTGAGTGAGAGGCAGGCAGAGGCACATTCAACGTCACGCGCCTCAAATCTATTCATCTCCGAACTTGATGTTCTGCGCGAGTTTGATCTGCCCGGAGTAGTTGATGGTGACGGTGGATCGCCGCATGTAGCTCTTCCAGGCGTCGGAGCCGCTCTCCCGCCCCCCGCCCGTGGCCTTCTCCCCCCCGAAGGCCCCGCCCACTTCTGCGCCGTTCGTCGGGATGTTCACGTTCACTATGCCGCAGTCTGAACCGTGCGGCCCGATCCACTGAGGATCAAATCATATCAAATTAAATACCCATGATCGGTTTAAGACAGATTCTTTTTAAGACAAATTTTGTTTATGTATTTTATAAAACAACCAAAAACGTAAACCTATATTGGCTAGGTATGGAACTGTTTAGCGAGACCTTATTGTTTAATTAATTCTGGTAGGTAACTTACGATAAGGTAAACTCAGTCTGATAAACAATGAGAATATTATTTACACTTTGTTTACTTCGCAAAATGAGGTCATGGGTATATAAGTAGTTTGTCATTATTTCACTTCCTATTGCCAAGGTTCTGTGTTCGAATCCCGGTGAGGACACTGGTCAAACAAAACTCACTTTAGTAGACTACTGTCTCCAGTTAGCTAGACAATGCAAACTGAATCTCCTGATTATTTTTGAATAATCAGGAGATTCAGTTTGCCTTCCGAAGCAAGAAATCCTCTTGCATCAAAATCTCGACCATTCGGCCATAGAGGTTGTTTAATCACTGGATCACTGCCATTCGCAACCAAATACACATATGACATACCTTGAAGACATTGCCCAAGTTCTCGGTGAACAGACTGGAGGAGAGTCCCTGGTCGACTTCGTTGTTGTATTTGATGCCGGTTTCCAAGTCGGGGATCTGCACGCAGTAGACGATGGGCGCGAAGCACTCGGACTGCACCAGCGGCGAGTCGTGCGGCAAACCCGTCACGAGCGTCGGCTCCACGAAGTAGCCGTCGCGGTCCATCACCTGGTGGAAGAGGACGACGTTTTGAAGATAGAATAGAATAAGAATAAATTTATTGAGTAATATGTACAATAAAACTACTATAAAATAAATACAAAGGGCAATAACAGCACGAGCCTGAACTAGGAAAATCCTGTATCTCAGGCTAAAAACAAGACTTAAATATTATTACTACCTATATAAATATAAACAATTAAATGCAAAATATAAATAAATTAAAGTAAAATAGCAATAGGCACAAAATAAAGTATGACATGCAAACATCCGCGTCAGCAAGATAGACACATTCGTAGGTTTGCTTTAAATGTTGATACTTTTGACGATAACAGAGAACACAAATGCCTAACTAGAAGAATATACACTGCTGTATATTCTTCGAAATGTATAATACGTCGACAAAAAATGAGGCTGTCACACTAGAATTTTTAATGAACCATATTTGCTAGTTCCTGCGGGTAAACAACAATCACTGCCTTGTTGTCTTCTTCTTCGTCCTGGCGTTTTCCCGGCCTAGTGCTTTGGTCCGCTTTCCTACTTATCTTCTCCACTTTGCCTGGTCTTCGGCATCCTTAGGTGTGAGATTGTTCTCTTCCATATCCGCTTTCACGACGTCCAGCCAGCGCTTTTAGGCCTACCACGTGATCTAGGGCCCTGGACAGTGAAGTCGAGGCATCTTTTTCCTACATAGTCTGACGGACTGCGGCTTATATGGCCAATCGGAGGAGACTTTCCTGAAGCTTATCCGCTACGTCACGGACTCCGAGACTGCCACGGATGTGTTCGTTACGAATTCGATCTAATCGCGTAACGCCACACATCCATCGCAACAAGTTGTGCACTGCCTTGTTGTGCGAAATATAATTTATTCCGTCATTACTAAATCTATTTTCTGCAGAATAGAATTGACAGACAAGCAGGCGGACAGGTATAATCTTCTATGGATCCACAACAAATCACTGCTGCCAATTCATGTAGAGTTGTCATTGGTAGCAAAGGTCATAGCAATTAATTTAATTATTTTGTTCTCTTGTGTCGCACTATCTAGATATTCCTATCAGCCATCTACTTAATTCATACCTTGCCCCCGAACTCGATCTTGCCGCCTTGTTTGACGATCTCGGCGATGGTGTCCTTGTACGCGTGGACGGCGGCCGGCGTGTGCAGCGGGCCGATCAGGGTCTCGGGCAGAAGTGGGTCGCCGATCTTGCTCACCACTCCGGAGAAAGCCTTCGTGAGACGGGATACCACTTGGCTGTACACCTGAAAGAAGTCGAAGATTTAATGAGATTTTCTTGGCATTCTGATTGTTGTTGGTTATGTTCGATCTTCGAAAAATCGTGAAAGATCATGTTATTCGATGATCCCATAATAAAGACATCTAAAACAGTGCCTTAGTTATTTGCGCTTGAGAGGATACAAACTTCTTCTTCTTAGCGAGTCGATGGCAAGTCGAATTTTATAATGTTGTAGCCCAGAATGTGGCCACTTGGACGGCGGATTGTGTGGCGTCCATCAAATCCCGCTGCGTGCAGGTGGCAGGACATGATGTCAGGTGGGCCATCGTCTGTACTTCTCCGCACACACTGTTTATGTCAGTATTATTGGAGAATCCCCTACATGATACTCCGGCCGACCTGAGTCCGAAGTCTATTTAAAGACTTCCAGATCGGCCACGACAACTGATGTTCGGGTGGGAGATTCTCAGATGGTGTGACAAAGGGGCTAGGAAGGGAACTTTAAAGTCGAGAGTATATAGGAAACGTAGTCATAAATTTCTTGGTGCAGGCAATAGGTGTGGAAATGTAAAAAGTGAAATGGGTTTCGGAATAATAGAGTCGTCGATATTGGCCTTTTGACGGCAGCAGTTGGAAATGCAACGTTAGCTTACTTTGGTGTGTATGAGCAGGCGCCTGGTGGTGGTGCAGCGCTGGCCGGCGGTGCCCGCGCACGCGAACAGCGCGGCGTTGAGCAGCAGCTCGAGGTTCGCGTCCTCGTTCACGATGATCGCGTTGTTGCCGCCCAGCTCCAGCAGGTGGCGCCCGAAGCGGCGCTGGACTTCTACTCCCACCTGATAGACAATTTCGCTTATTACTTTAAGGTACTACTCGTAAGAGAGAAAAGGAGTGACCTATATTTTTTGTGACAAGTTAACACAGATTGTTTACCAATCGTATTGAATACAGAACAATTTTGTTATTGTAGACATCGTTTATCCTGAATGTTGTTTCCCCATTATTGTTGAGGTGAAAGAAAAGGAGCAACAATAATGTAGTTATAAGTTATCTACATTACGCGAACATGTAGGCAAAGGTAGTTAACTACTTATATATAATTAGCATAAAATACACGCAATCGTAATAACTCTTAGAACGTCTCTGACAATTCTCGCGACAGTTGCGTATTTTCGCGGCATAAAACAAATATTCACCTGTTGTCCAACAGCAGTACTGCCGGTGAAGGAGACGAGCTTGACCCTCTTGTCTTTAACCAGCGCCTGGCCGATATCCTTACCGCCCACACAGAGCGCCGCCACTGCGCCAGGAATGTTGTTCTTCTCCAGGACACTCTCCACTATCTTGGTGACCGCTACGGCGACTAGGGGAGTGGTCTCCGAGGGCTTCCATATGCTCACGTCTCCACACACCTTGGAAATACAAGTAGGATTTAAAGTAGAACTGGGTTCAATGGTGTTGCGTTCTGGTCACTAGGAAGAAGTTATATTATAAGTAATTATGAGTTTGTTTAGCTAGTTTGGATCAAATCTAGCAACTGAATTTTAAACGAAGTGTTCCCCATCCGATTAAACTAACATTTTGCACACTCCTTTGGCTTTCCAATCTGGCAACCAAATTCTGGTAGCGCAGCTAGGAGGCCAGGTTATGAGGAAACTTCTCTACAGTTTATTTATGATATCGACTTAAAATTTAGAAGACGTTTTTTGTATTATTGATTCTATCGTAAAAATCAATAAGTATACTACTTGCTGTTGCTACTTACTTGCTGACTAGATTCATTCGTTTGAGTTTAAATTACTTACCATGGCAATAGCACTGTTCCACCCGAACACTGCAACGGGGAAGTTGAACGCCGTGATGACGCCGATGAGCCCCAGCGGGTTCCATTTCTCCATCAAGACGTGTCCCGGGCGCTCCGAAGGGAGAATCGTCCCGGGCAGCGTGCGGGACAAGCCGAGGGCCAAGTCGCAAATGTGGATATATTCTACGACTTCGCCGATAGCTTCAGGCAGGATTTTGCCTGAGGAAAATTATTTAACAATTTGTAGATAAAGTACGTTCGTGATCGAGTACCTACAGACATAATATTATCTAATCTAGTTTACATTTGACTTGGATTTAAGATTTACCGATATAAATTAGCTTAACATACCTATAAGTACCTACCTATACTTGTCGGCAGGTAGAGATAATTATTTATCGATGTTTACGAAAAATCATTTCAATAAGTAGTTCTATGTCAAGGTTAACATTCATAGCAGTGATGTGATAATATTAATGGACTTTAGTCGCTAAGCGGAAGATCAGCTCTCGTTCTGGAGGTTCTAGGTTCAAATCCCGGTGGGGATACTGTCAAACAAAAATTTACTTTATAAGCTGTCCCCAGTTTAGGAAACTGTCCCTTAATTCCAATTTGGAGACAGACAGGAACAACGACAGACAGGGATAACGTAGGTACGTCAAGGAACAATTCACATTGCAGGCTAAAATATTTGGCTTTTCGAAAAATTATGATACTGTGCTTTGACTAACACCATAACTCGTTGTTCCCAGCTATTATAATACCTATACTTAAATAGTCAGAGCCAGTCAGAAGCCCTTGAATTGACCGCTCAATAACAGCGACACCAGGGTTTGTGAGGTCGGTTTACACCACACGATAAGGACTACCAGGAACCTACCCATTTCTAATGCGACCAATTTTCCTAGAGGATCTAGTTTTTCCCGGAGAGCGTCTCCAATCTGGCGCACGATCTCCCCGCGCGCCGGCACCGGGAGCTCCGCCCACTCGTGCCAGGCCTTCTCGGATGCGACTGCGCAGGCCTCATAGTCCGCAGTAGATGCTGCTTGCACCTCCGCTATGACCTTCCCGTTGGCAGGACTGTACGATTGGATAATCTGAAAAATTGTTTTATTAAATAAATAGGTAACATAAAACTACGACCAAAAACTCAGATCTCACAACACTTTCCTTATATAACACTATTTCAAAACATTATGATTCTAAAATACTTTAATTATGTACAGCGTAACACGACAGAGCAAGCTACTAAAATTAAACCTACCTCGCCATTAGCTTCCCATTTTCCGTTGAACACGCCTACATTCTTCTCCTTCAATCCCAACTCCTTTAAGAAGGAGTATTTAGGGTCCTGGATCAAATAAGAAGCACTACGCGCCATCTGGACTCGCAACCTGAGACTGACGTTCAGTGCGTGGTGGCAGAGGATACGACTCATACCTACCGAGTCTTACTATCTCCACGGTTTACAGAGTAATAACCAGTTCAAATATCGAAGCAAACAACTTTATCTATCGTATTTGTGAACAATTAAAGGCGACGTTATCGCTAAGATAAAGTGTCAGTTGCTGGGTCAATATCTTTATCAATGTAGAAATGTAGTTGGTAAGTTGGTGGAATATTACGTGATTGCGAATACAGATACTAGTTCATTCTTATGAAGGGACTCCATTAAATGGGTGTGTCGTTACTGTGTTTGTAAAAACAATATATTCTTTGACTAGATCAAAGTAAAGTCAAGTTTGGTTAAGTTTATACAGTTGGGCAAACATTACTCAGATATTTACTTTGGTGCTACAATACTTTGTCTGCTGTGGGTAAAATTTTCAAACAAGTTTTCTCTCTTAATTGGACTTTCGTTTAGTCAAATCAGGAAATGTCGGAGTATGTTTTTTTAAATTAAAAGTTAACTAACAGTCATCACTCATTAACAAAGAAAACAAAGAAAAACAACCACAAACCATATTAAATTAACTAGTTTATTGCTCTATTTTTATCACATTATACTACAGAACCCTCCTTTTTCTTCTTCTTTTCCTTCTCTGAGTTCCATTGCTTTTTTGGCTAGGTATGTGTTTTCGTCCCTCTTGACCATCCACTCCGGTAATGGCTTGTTCCAATCCGGTGGTGCGGCTTCTCGTTTCTCCCATATATCGTTTCTTATGTGCGCCCTTAGCCTTTCTAACCGACGAGTCTTTTCGCTTTTTATAACTGATTCCTATAAACAAAAATTGTCATAAAATTAAAAGAATAAACACTCTGGAAATGTAATACTTTAATTATGAATATTACAATATGACACGAACAGTGTAAAATTTAACTAATGTGCGACATTATTAGTTGTAATGTTGCTACAGGTACAATATTAGGTACAATGGAGAATGAATAAAGTTAGACACCACGCGGTTTTGTCTCCTAAACTCATAAGTACAATATGTACATTTAAGGTTTATGCAAAGTCCAAATTGTCTGGTCTGTTTTCCTCCAAACTTCCCCAGACGTATTTGATGCTAGCTCTAAATCTCTACAATTTGGATAGCAAATTGTGAAGCCATCTTAAAAAATAACAATAATTTAAGCTACAATTTAACAGAGAATGTCACAAAAGCAAACCATCATAATAATGTAATGATTTTTTGCTGCTATTAAAAAGTATTTTTTTGTCAAAATATAGATAGGCAATAGCCTTCCTCAATCTTTCTTTTGATAACTCTTCAAATGCTTGATTTATAAAAATGTAGGTACAGTAAGCCATGGTTCCAACTATACATTGTTGTACAAAATGTGCCTAATAAAAATGTGCCTGGATAAATTATAGTAACTTAACTACAACAAATAGGTAGACTGCACTGCCCCAATAAAACATAAAGGAATTTAAATTAATTATTAATAAGAGAAAGAATTAGTTTTTGTTATTTAGTTCAGGGAACTGTGTTATACTTACAGCAGCTCGAACATCATTTTTGTCAACCCATCTGCAGCAGTTGTCATAGTCACGTTTCCACTGGTTGCAGTCGAGAGACTCTCCGAATATGAAGTACTGATGAAACCGGCCTTTGAAGCTTGTACACTCGTCATACTCATCCTTGTATATGTCACACTCACGAATCTTAAAAAAAGTTTGTGATTGCAGAAGAATTTACTTGATTGAAAATTTTATAAATTAGGTACAGTTGTTCATGTCAGCTGAAATATGTCCACTGCTGGCTGAACAAAGGTTTTCCAATGCTCTATAAACTATGGCGCTAGTAGTAATACAAAATTGCATTTCAACCAATCACAACTATTCTTTCATTTCCATTTGTAATGGTCGTAGTTCCAATTTTGGCCATTCCTTCCAGAGATTCTTTGGTAGGTCTGTACTAAATTATTCTTATGTTTAAGTAGTAAGAAAATACTATATTTACATTATAATAAAATAGTGCCGGGGGTAGATAGATAGATAGATAGATAAATCGTTTATTTAGTGATACAGTACAAACACAACAAAACAGGTAGGTAGGTGTTAAATTAAAATTATTTATTGCATACCATGTGTACATTTTAAATAATTGTAAATAATAATAATACTCGCTAAGTGCTTAAAAACATGGACCCTGTCGGGCATAACAACATATAGAGACAAAAAGATCTTTAGTATAGAGTATCCAGACACTTATTTTTTATAGTTCACCGTCGAAATAATGAATAAAACATTTTTTAAATTTACGGCGGTTTTTTAAATTTGTCTTAAACTTTATTATATTTTTTTCATCACTAGTTAGGTACGTAGGTAGGTTAATTTAAGTACTTATTCATTTCTTACCAGCCATTTATCTTCGGGCTCCACTGAAACCGGTTGCGTTTCCGCTGTCGTAGGGTCAACAATGTTTTCATCAGTTGCCTGAGGTTGTTCTTGGTTTTCTGACATAATTCAGCACCAATGATTACGAACTTTATTCATAATTCTCATGAAATTCTGCTTCTGTTATGTGTGCAACATAACCTCTCTGTTAAAACAACATTACATAACCTCTTATGAAAAATTTAAAAATATTAAACCAAATTTACACCAAACCAAAACTATAATCAATTCAATTCAATTCTTGGGTGAATTGCGTTTGATAAGTTACTCTATGAATCAGTTATCAGTCTGACAATCTATCAGCTGTTACTTGTTGTAGGAATACCAAAAAAGTATCGATAGTTTTGATTCGTTACTGAGTATTTTGAGACTCGATACTTTACTGGTATCGATACTTGCTACTCATACTCGTTTACAGTTAGTATCACCTTGGGTGTCTTATTTGGTAAACAAACATGGCGATCAGGTAACCATAGACACAAAATAGCGCTTCCAAATAATAGATTTCATTGATTTAATTGAATGTAATTGAATTGGTGATTAATTGTAATTGGTGATTACAAGCATTTCGGAATATCCTACTTATCTCTTACTCTAATTTGTCATCATTGACGTATTTATTGTAGCGATGGGCTAACTCGCTTTGTCTAGAGTAGGTCGAGTTGAAATGGTAGCCAACTCGAGTTGACTCGACTCGGGGCGGGCGGCGCGGCGCGTGAGTGCGACTTGCTAGAAGTGCGCGCGCACGTTATTCGACTTTGATCGAGTCGAGACGAGACAAAATAACCCGTAACACACGACAGACATCCGAACCGAAGCGTAAGAAACGAATGACCATTTGACCACTGAACGCAGTGTTGCCAGCAACAATTTTTTTACTGCCATTTTTGGTGGCATGGCAAATAAAATAAATAAAAAAACTATTGTCGTAGGCCATAGATTTCCCTTAAATTATGTCCTATTTCCATAAAACACGTCAATTGCTGTAGCAAGCAATTGAACGATTGATTGATTGACCTATGAATGACCTAAAAATAAATATGAGTGAGTATGAATGAATATAAACTAGGTAAATGAATAAAAGTATAATGGTAATAAAAAGACGATTATATTATTTAAACTTTTCACCTGGCAGCCCTGATATAAGCGGTCGCGCAAATAAAGGAATCGATGTGCCTTGCGTTCCGAGACGTGCTGAAGTCGATTTTAGCGCACTCAAAGCGCGTACCGGATTACTGTCAGCAGGCGAAACCCATACAATCTGATCGCTGACTGTTTGATTCGAAAGACACTTAAGCGTGTATCGGAACGCGCCCGTGATTCATTCATTATAACATTTAACATACATTTTTTAATTGCAATGGATAGAAACGTCACGTCTGACCACTTATTTGTGTAATCTATTTTTCTCTGTCTACATATATTTTTAAATATTCAACTACCCTGCGTTCCGAGACGCACTGAAATCAATTAAAACACCCGTAATCGCGTTCCGAATTACTGTCAGCTGTCAAAACTCATACTTTTTTTGCTTTTGTGATCGCTGACGGTGCTGAAAGTCTGACTCGGAATACGCCCTTTATCTATTCCGATTAAATAATTGAATTGTGTATGAGTGCGTGATATACCTCATCTCTAAAATCCAAAGATAATGTAGAGATACCCGATCGAAATATGGTTTGAGGTTAGAGCGATTTATTAATAATTTTGCGAAAAACTTAGGTTTTCGATGATTAATTCTAACAATTTGTGAGTGAATGCTTGATAAGTGTTTGTTTCAGGTGTATTAATATTTTGGGCTAATTCTACAGTGTGATTAGCACGTAAACTTGAGATTTTACGTGCTAATCACACTAATATTCTAACCCTGCGTTCCGAGACGCGCTGAAATCGATTAAGGTACCCGTAATCGCGTTCCGAATCACTGTCCAAACTACGCTGTCAACCATACATTTTTTTGCTTTTCTGATCGCTGTCAGCGCTGAAAGTCTGATTCGGAATGCGCCCTGATAATTTTACTAGTCATCCGATACTAGTATCGATACTTTCGTTTCGATACCGTAACTATTTATTTGGAATGTTTGAAATACAATTTTGTATTACTACTAGCGCCGCCATTCATTTCACAGATAAGTTGGTAGGTCTGTAGCGGTCTGTAGTGAAAACGAGGCACGAGAAAAAAAGCGCGGGAAACGTCGTAGCTGTCGGACGTGATCTTTGGCTTTAAATTTCAAAAATTCGATTTTTCACTAATTAATTAACTAATAGGATTGGTTTTGTGTATTATTTTATGTAAATGATAATAGTGTATATTTATTTGTATGTAATAGTGTGATTTCTGTACAGTAAAATTTGGTAAGTTCTCTTTTCTTTTTTGGCGCCAATGGCAGAGCCCCCTGACCCGGGGGGGTCTGGTAAGGATCCCCCAGATTTTTCCTTAGATGTTGCCCAAGAAGTAACAATTTCTTTAAATAAAGAGTTTTCTAGTATGGATACGGATGGATCGTTGTCACAGTCGTCGCAATCGCTATCTGCTAACAAACGTAAACATGCTTCTGCTGTTCGGATTTGTAAACATTGCAATAAGAGAAGAAGACATCGTAATAAGGATAGTTCCGCAAACGTGCCTAAAGGCCATGAATGTCACTGTGTCGTGGAGTCTGAGCTGATGTTTTCACAGGCTTCTACTTCTCAATATAATACTCCCATACTCCCAGAAGGCAGTGACCTCTCGCAAGGTTACAGCCCTATGCTCCCTCCAAAATCTCAGGTTAAGTTTAGCCAAACAAAAACGAGTAACAAAACATATTCTCAGAGTAATACAACTGCCCTTAGTAGTACTTCAGGGTCTAACGGCAACAAGTTAACAGAGAATGTTAATATAACTGTTAATTCTACTTTTCAGAGGCCTTCTGTGGCCAGACCAACTTATCAGCCCTCTGATGCTGCACCCTATTTAGTGCACATTCAGAAACAAATGTTAACTGCAAACGATGGTGTAACATTACACCCTATTACTTTTGGAAGATTCCTAAAAAGAAATTCAATTAATGGTATTGTGAATGGAAGTTTAAAACGCATCGGTCGAAATAAAATTTCACTGTCATTTTCTAACTATCAAGACGCAAATATGTTTTTGGATAATGAAAACCTTAAAAAAGAAAATTATAAAGTATTTATCCCCACTTTTTCGGTTACTCGAATGGGTATTGTTAGAGGAATCCCAGCTGACTGGTCTGAGGATGAAATTAAGGATAATATCTCTGTCCCAGTAGGCTGTGGTCAGATTTTGAAAGTGCGTAGGTTGAATAAAAAAATAATATCTGAAAGTGGCCCACAACTTAAAGCTACAGAATCAGTTGTTTTGACTTTTGATGGACAGGTATTACCTAAGCGCATTTTTATGTGCTATAGTGCCCTGCCAGTGGATATATACATCTTCCCAACTATTCAGTGTTACAAATGCTGTCGTTTTGGCCACGTGCTGGCTGAATGTCGAGCTTCCACACCAAGATGTTACAAGTGTGGACAGGGTCACCGTGGTGATACTTGTTCAGTTGATGATGATAGTGTGGTGTGCTGCTTATGCAATGGGGCGCATTTTGCTACAAATAAAAAATGCTTAGAGTTTATTAGACAAAAAGCTATTAAAGAGTCTATGGCAAAGAGCTGCGTGTCATATGCAGACGCTTCAAAACTTCATCCTCCTATATCCAGAAAGTCCTATGCTGATGCTTTATTAACATCTCAAAATACCACTACTGCTACACCAAGTTCTTTTCATTCGCTGCCTAGACAGGCACCAACTGTATCTTACAAAAAAACTGTCTTTACTAAATCAAGATCTCAACCTAGACTAGATAAAGGATATGATCAGGTCGCACATAATTCTCTTATTCAGGAGTTTAATATTCCTGAACCTTCCAATGGCTGTGCACTTAAAAATAATAACAATGACGACCCTTTAAATATTTCTGTAGCAGAAGTTATAATAACACTAATAAAATCATTATCCCAGTCTAATTTATTAACACCGTCCAACGCTGCCCCTTTGATTGATGCTATCTCTAAAATCTCTAATAATGGACAACTCCGCAAAGATACTACAATGGAATTGTCGGAGCGTGGTGTCGAAAAAAAGTGATTTAATTTATTTGATTAATTTACATAAGCCATTTCTTATTTCGATACAAGAGACATGGCTTAAACCAGGATTCTCCTTTAGGATCCCTGGCTATGCTTGTCTTAGAGAAGATAGATCTGATGGGTATGCAGGTACTGCCTTACTCATCAAACATTCTTTTCCTTTTTCGTATTTCCCCACTTCTCATGTTAATAAAGACTTTTCGTTCATAGCAGCCATAGTTAAAGATATTTGTTTTGTCTCTTTGTATATTCCTCATCCAAGTCCTGCTATATTTAATGAAATTGATAGTATGATTTCTGCTCTCCCTAAGCCCTTTATTATTCTTGGAGATTTTAATGCTCAGCATCCGTCATGGGGCAGTTCTTCACCTAACCATTATGCTTCTTATGTGCTAGATATAGTTGACTCGCATAACATTTGTATTCTTAATACTGGATCTCCAACTCGCCGTACTGGGCCCAACGAGGGTATTAGCGTACCTGATCTATCCATTTGTTCTCCTGCCCTAGCTTCTACGTTAATTTGGGAAACTCTTCCTTCAACCTATGGAAGTGATCACTGGCCTATAGTTATTAAATTCCCTTTCACAACCAGCCCAATACAAAAACGTCCTCCTCGTTTAAAACACAAATTGATAGATGCAGATTGGGACTTATTCAGTAAACGTTTAGAATGTAAAATAGCTTCTCTTCCTGGGGTCAGTAGGGGAACGGAACCACTTTGTGCATCACTTCTGGCCAAGGTCTTGGTGGAAGTGGCGGATGAAGTTTTCCCTATAAAAGGAAAAAGTGCGAATTGTATTCCCTCACCTCCTTGGTGGGACAGTGAGTGTACTGAAGCAGTAAAAAATAGAAAACAAATGGAGTTGGTATATAACGAGTGTGGATCTAATGAAAATTTTTCAATTTTGTCAGATATTATGAAAAAAACGACTAAATTATTTAAAAAGAAAAAGTTTGATAGCTGGAGGAATTTTTGTTTATCGCTGTCTCCCGATGTCCCTCCATCTGTAGTATGGAGGAATATTCGTAGGTTTCGATCTGCATTTCGCGAAACATCCTCAAATATTTTACCGTCTTCTTTGATGAATGGTTTTCTAAATAAACTTGCCCCCCCATCGGTTCCAGAGGACATATTATTGCCCTGTTCACTTCCATCGTTTTTATCAGAAGATCCTGATGGTCTAAATCGCCCTTTCTCTCTTACAGAGCTCAAAGGTGTTTTATCTAATGTAAAGGACTCTGCCCCTGGATTGGATGGGATACCATACTCTTTTGTCGCTCATCTTGGTGAAAATTCTCTTTTATATTTTTTGGACCTTATCAATTCTTTAATGATGTCGGGTAATATCCCTCATGCATGGAAATCTCAGGAAGTTATTCCAATTCTTAAGCCCAACAAAAGTTCAGCAGATGCTTCGTCGTTTAGACCTGTTGCGCTTTCAACTGTTCTAATGAAAATTGCTGAACTCTTGGTTAAAAATAGATTGGAGTGGTTTATTGAGTCCCGTTGTTTATTGAGTAGCTCTCAATATGGATTTAGGCGAGGGAGAAGTACCATAGATAGCCTTAGTATTTTTATAACCGATATTAGGTTAGCATTCTCTTGTAATAAATCTGTAATTTCTGCATTTCTTGATATTAATTCTGCTTATGATAATGTTGTATTAAGCATTTTAAAGGAAAAACTGCTATTGCTGAATGTCCCTACACTTTTGGTTAACTTTGTGATGAATGTGCTTTCTGAGAGGCGTATTCATTTATGTTTACATGACGCTAGTGAAGTAACCAGAGTTGTGTGGAAAGGGCTCCCTCAAGGCTCTGTTCTGAGTCCAATTTTGTACAATATTTATACGTATGATTTGGAATCATCTTTGGGAGATAATGTAAGTGTTCTTCAATATGCTGACGATTTATTATTGTACTATACTCATAGTTCAATTGAAAAGGCGTGTGCCTCTTTGACTGTTTCTCTGAAATGTTTGAAAACTTGGCTCGACAAAAACGGCCTTGACCTGTCACCATCTAAAAGCTCTGTTGTTTTATTTTCTAGAATGAGACTTCCTCCACCGTTTTCGGTTTATTACCATAATAGAGAAATTCCAATTACAGACAAAAAAAAATTTTTAGGTATTATTTTAGACTCAAAATTGACAGGTGTTCCGCATTGTGAATATATCTATGCTAAATGTGAGCGTCTGATTAATATACTAAGGTGCCTCTCTGGCGTATGGTGGGGGGCGCATCCATTCAATATGAGACTTATTTATAATGCACTAATACGAAGCATATTGGACTATGGCACATTTTTACTAGAGCCTGGTAGTGTAGTTGCTTTTAAAAAATTGGATAGCATTCAGTCGAAAGCTCTGAGATTGATAACAGGTGCTATGAAGTCAAGTCCAATCAATGCCATGCAGGTCGAATGTTGCGAGCCTCCCTTGCAACTTCGTCGACAGTACCTTGCTGATAAATTTCTATATCGATCTTTACATCTTTCTCATCACCCTCTTCATTCTAAACTTCGATTACTTTTAGATTACATAAGCTCATCTAGCTATTGGTCTCATAAAACTGTTCCCTGTCTTGTAAAGAGTTTTCGAAAATACTCTTCCATACATGCTCCTATTCATAGTTCACTTTCATTTCCTTTGTTTTGCAGTCCCTTTGAAACTCTCACTTATACTCCTGACATTGCCCTTAATATAGGTCTTGATAAAGGTGATTTAAATAATAACGTATTATTTAATTTTATTAAGGATACAAATTGGAAAAATCACCATAGTATATTTACGGATGCGTCGAAACACTCTCCTACTGGTAACGTGGGCGTAGGTGTATACCATGCACAGTATAAAACCTATCAACAAGTTAAGCTACCTCCAGAATCATCTGTGTTTACTGGAGAGTGTTTTGGACTTTATAAAGCGGTTGAATATATTCGTATTATGAAACTTAGGAAATCGATAATATTTACTGACTCAATGAGTGCCTTACAAGCCCTATCTAAGTATCCATTTAACTGTAAACTTGTTTTTCCCGTTATTATTGATATCCGAATTTTATTATACAAATGTTCTAGAGAGGGGCTTTTGATTTCATTTGCGTGGGTGCCGGGACACAGTGACATTGTCGGTAATGTGAAAGCTGATCATTTAGCTAACGAAGCCATTGTGTGTGGAGACATGTTCCCATATAAAAACTACAACCATGATTTGGCCGCTTTGCCCATGTCATATCTCAGGGACTCTTGGGACCAGATGTGGTTAGAGAGTTCTCAGAGAAAGGGCAGATTTTATTCCATGATTCAGCCTGTAATCACTTCTAAGCCTTGGTTTTTCAAACTTGGGCTTGGTAAGAGATCTACCAGTGTGTTAATTCGAATGAGACTGGGTCATGTTTGCACACCAAAGCATCTTGCTAGGCTCAACATAGTTAACAATGACTTGTGTGAATGTGGTGAGCCTGGTGATATGAATCACATTTTTCTTTCTTGTCCTCTTTTCAGCAATGATTCCATATATAGTGATTTAATTTACCTAAAAGTACCTTTACCCACATCCATCCCTATCCTTCTGTCATATAATAATCACTCTATTTATAAAACCTTATCTTCTTTCATTATTTCTAATAATATCCGTATCTAATTAATTTTATATCTATACCTTCTATTTTCCTTCCTAATAAATTCCTGTTCATTAAACCAATCCTATTCCTTTTCCGAATTCCGTTTTTCCTAATACTTTAAATCGCGTTACGTTTCCTCACTTTGTATGTGGCAATGTGCAAATAGCATTATGCCAAAACGAAAAAAAAAAAAAAAAAAAAAAAACGAGGCACGAATTTGACAGTACCAATTATTGTACTTTTGTCCGCTGCGCTGTAGGTGGATGTGGAGCTGGAGTGGACCCTGAGAGTGGACCTTCTTGATTAGAAACCAATCAATTAGAGAAGTAGGTGAACCTTTCGTGGAGGATTGATTACGTGTGTTATGTTCTCTACACTGCAGTGAATAGTACTGTGAATGTTAATTAAATTACACAATTTTGCGCTGTAAACTAAATTAATAAAAATGTCTCTAAATAAACTTGTTGGTGGAGACTGTGGGGGTAATAACTCCCTGGTTCAACTATCACAAATAGTGGGCAGAGATGCTTCACAAAATCTATCTCATGCTGACAAATTTGTAAACGAGTTTATGGCTCAAACTTCACCACAGACTTTCAACATGAATGCTTTACTTAACAACATTCCTGACGTAGACAATTCTAAGCATGCACAAGCTAGTAACGTAAATCAAATAGTAAATTTGGGACCTCAAGTATCCATGCCGTGGATCCATGGACCATCTGCATCCTTCATGCCCACACAATCTATGTTACGACCATTTGCTATGACACAACAACCCATGTTTCACCAGCAAGGCCCATCTAATGTCCAAATTCAATATATTAGTGAGTCAGAATTACAAAAAGCAGCCAATGCTGATGTTCAGGGAAAAGCCCAAGAATATGTTAACAGTGTTAAAGATGATGATGAACTTGCTTACAATCAGTTTATGTCATTTATGAAAAAAGTAAGTGCTGGTGAGATGAATTTCACTGACACAGCTGAAGGAGAACAGAGAAGAATGAACAAAGATGAAATATTAGATGAGATGGCAGAAAAATATAAAGATGAATGGGCAAAATTAAGTAATATCAATGACTACTGGAATTCAGAAACCGCCAATGGTATTTCAGAAGAATACAGTTTTACTGAAAGCAATGTTATGTTAGAAAATAAAAGTGCTTTGGAAGTAGGAAAAGAAAAGTTAAAAATGGGTGATATTCCAGGAGCCGTTCTTTGTTTTGAGGCAGCTGTTCAACAACAGCCAACATCAGCTGAAGCTTGGTTTCTTCTAGGAACAACACAAGCTGAAAATGAGCAAGACCTTTTTGCTATTACTGCACTAAAGATGTCCCTGAGTATTGATCCGAGACAGTTAGAAGGCTACATAACTTTAGCAGCTGCATTCACCAATGAAAATATGCCTAAATTTGCATATACTGCATTGTTAGACTGGCTAAAAGCTAGCAAATATAGTGATTTGTTACCACAAGATGTAAATCCTAGTCAAATGGACATTAAAGAGTTGGAGAATCATGTTAAATCATTGTATATAAAAGCAGCTCAACTGTATCCAACACAGATTGATCCTGATGTCCAGAATGCTTTAGGAGTAGTGTTCAATATTAGTCAAGAATATGACAAAGCAGTTGATTGTTTCCGCACAGCTCTGATGGTAGACAATAGTAATGCTAAATTGTGGAACAGACTTGGAGCCACATTGGCAAACAGTGAGAAATCAGAGGAAGCTGTAGATGCATATCATCAAGCTCTTGATTTGGAACCTGGTTTTATTAGAGCCAGATATAATGTGGGTATCACTTGTATGAATTTAGGAGCACACAGACAAGCAGCTGAACATTTTCTTGTTGCATTGAATCAACAAGTAAAGGCCAAAAACATGAGCCCAGATTCACTTAACATTGACACAAGTTCCTCCACTATTTGGACAACATTGAGAATGGTTTGTTCCTTCATGGGAGAGCATGATGTTGCTAAACTAGTTGATGAAAGAAAATTAATAGAACTAAATAAACATTTTGACCTTGAATAATTTAATATGTATTCTCTGTAAGTCTGTAATGGGATAAGATAAAAGGGATTATAACTTGGAATCATTAAGATATTTTGTACAGTATAATGTCTGAATATGTGATGTCACTAATATTATATTTTAATACAAATTATTCTGTTATGTAATGGGAATTAAATTTTACATTGACTTAAATTATTTAACTTGTCTATTAGTTGGATACATGTAGGAAACTGCAATCAATGCTTTCTAAGGGACAACCTTGTGGGTGATTATTATAAAACCAACAAGGTTTTTGTTGTAATCTTAAGGTTGGTACTGTTTTGTTTTTTCTTGACTTAACATCATTTTTCACATCTGAGACAGATTTAGGATATCTGAGCTGAACCTTACCACTGTGAACTTTAAAAATTTGATGATTATTCCTCAAAAGGGTTTGAATTCCACCACATTCAGATTTTAAACCCTTGAGGTCGTCATTGGGAATGAGTTGCACTACTTCATTTAGCTCCAAAGTTTTTCCAATGGACCAGCTGGAATCTAAACAGCATCCTTCTAAAAGATAGTTTGAAATTATCTTAACAATATTGTTTACTAGTGTCTTATCTACTTGTGTGCAATTTCTGACCTTTTCTATTGCTTCTCTAGGTTTAAAATCCTTCACCCATGTAGTTAAAAGATCTTGTGATTTTTCTTTTGAAGGATATGTCCCAACATTTATGATATTTTGTATACTATTACAGTAAGCATCATGTTCTTCTTTAGGATAAGTTCTTCCCCTACCAACAAGACATATCCTTTTAGTACTTGGTATTTTAAGTCTGTCTATGTCTGTTCTAAATCCAAATTCTTCGCACAATTTATGAATGTATTGTAAATATTCTGTATATTGGCTTTTTGAAGAATCTTGGCGCTGATATTTAGATCCATCAAAATTAAAAGCACAGCAAGGAAGCAAAAAAAAATTACACTTGTAAGAACTTCTTGCTGCTATTACTGGTATCCAAGGAGTTAGTTCATCTGAATGATTTCCTATTATCCAGTTTGTATCAGGAAAAAGGTAACTGTCTGAGGGAGTTATAGTTCTTTCCTGAAAAATATAAAAAGTTATGATTATTATTACTTAAAGACCAAAGCTTTAAATATATTTAGGTACTATTTATTTATGACTTACTTCTAGTTTGATGTCATGTGTGTACATATCCCATATTTGTCTTTTTCTAATGTCAACTCCAACACCAGAATGACCTTCCTTTGCTAAAATGTATACCAGTAACCCATTACCACAACCAAGATCTACAAAGCTTTGCAGAGTTGTTTTACTTAATTCTTTTCTTTCGTGTTCCCAAAGTAGTAACAAATATGTAGCTATAGCAATATCTTCATAAACAAATTTAGCAGGATCAGTACATTCTGGCCAAATCTATAAAACAAAATTGAAATATAATAAATTGCAAATAATTGATCATATAAATTTAAAACAATAATTAAGGAAGTAAGCTTTACCTTGACCATTTCTTTCCCATATTTTAGTTTTAAATAATTGTACTTTAGATAATACTTTTCACTGCACACCAGAGCTAAAGAATCTGTGTAATTTTTTTGTTCTGTACAGCTACTTTCTTCACCCCATTTTATGAACTGTGGTAAAACTGAATCTTTTAACCAAAGGTATGATTTAGGTTCTGTACCTAAAATTATATAAAAGTTTGGGTAAGTATATTTCTTTACCTAGTAAAATGATGTAGGTACCTGCTGCTGCAGCACAAAGGCATCACAACATTGTTTAAGTACCTACCTACCTATATAGATAGGTTATATCATGAACCATACATATTTCGATTTTTTAATTATTAGGAACATAGTATATAATTATATAGAGAAGTACCAAATTATTAACTAGTGGCTCTGTGAGCTGCAGTCATAGTGTTTTTTTTTTCGAAATGGTAATTTTTTTTTAATACTTTAAACCCACACTGTCCGCTATTTAAAAAAAAAATCGGAGCTGAAAATGAAGCTACTATACACTAATGTTCTTTGCGGAGGCGTGTTAAATAGTGGGAGAGAGATGCCTATCTATGTTGCGCTGCTTATAATATGCTGTTGGTTAGGTAAATAAGTAGGCTACCTACTTACATTTTGTGATTAATGAAACCATTTCATTTTTTAATTGAAAACAGTAAGAATAGTTAGGGCATAAAGTTTGCTCCTTGGCTTTGGGTGTTACATCAAAGAACATTACTTTGCTGTCGCGTTTTCTCATTATAATTAGCTGAAAAGCATGACTCTCTAAAAACGCTTTTGGTAATAGTTCTTCCAGAATAACTTCTACATCACTGTGTTCATTCATACACTCTTCTACATTTAGATCCCGCATGACGAGCGTTTTAAAGTCTTCAACATTATTTAAGTTTTCAAGTACTCTGTTTGGCGATAACATCATAGGTAATTCCATTAGTTTTGTTTTGCATGTCGATCTAAATAATACTTTACAGCCCCATAACCTTTTATTTACAACGTGCGGTTTTTTCAATAGAACATCAACAGCTCTCCAAAATGCTGTATTTGTCATTGACGTCTCAATATTAACACGATGTTCAGCGGTTTCAATCATTTTGTAATTAAAAACGTCGTCGTTCGTTATATGTAATATAACCTACAAATCCGTATATTACAAGGTACTCCCCTGTATTATTAAAAGGTTCTCTGTGAGGTACTCTGTGGTGACTCTGTGCTACAAACAAATTAACATTTTTTTATTATATTTGGTTTTACGGTTCTGGCTACGATCCCTTTTGAACCGATCGTAAAAGGTTCCACTTTGAGTTATTGTCTATGGTTGGTTTCACTCATAACAAAGTTTACAAAAGTCACCCCTTACATCCTCTTAAGCGCCCACTACACTCTCGTCCGAAGTTCTTCGACGAAGTGTCAAATTGGTGTCAAACTGAAGCCCGAAACGAAGCGAAGTTGCACGAAGTGCCTCTCTATACTCTCGCTCGTCCTCGGCCTACTTCGATCAACTTCGCGAGTAGTGTAGTGGATGCTTTAGAAAGTCAGTTGAACTGCATTACTGCACTATTTACAACACTTTACACATCGGTTGTTGAATTAATATAATTTACCAAGCTTCTGTGATAAATGGGATTTCGTAAAAGTTCTTTCAGGCACATACGGTTATCAGTGGGTAAATCGTTGTTACTTATATCATTCAGTTGAGCAACGAGAGAGAGTCGCTGCAACTCATAACGCCTGCATTTGAAAATTATATGTATCAGGTCTTCATCTTCGTCGCATTCAGTGCATTTCTGATTAGAAATAATCTTTAGTCTCTTGAGGTGAGTGCCAGTTTTAGTGTGTCCAAAACGCATGCGATTTATATGGGTTATCGACTTTCTATTATTCAGTTTACACTTGTAGTACTAAGGTTGGGCGGGCGGGGTACGTTGGATATCGGCGTACCATTTTCCTTTTTCCTTTGTGATTTCAGCAAAGTAATCCTTCCACAAATGTTTCAGATCTTGGTTCAATTTGTGGTGGAAATCAGTGTACGGCATCAATAACACAGAGGAGTGGTCTTCATCAATGTCTGATCTAGTGGCCTGGTCAACTACTTCATTTCCAGTAATTCCAGAGTGGGATGGCACCCACATGAAGGCTACATGCTTGTTTTTACCTTGTAAGTCTGATATCATGTTTCTAATTATAAACAATAAGTAGTTAACATTAGCTCTTAATTTGTGATTTTCTAATAAAGTTAATACACTTTTTGAGTCTGTTATTATTAAGAAACTATTACTTTCAATTGTGTCTATATAATGAAGTGTTCTGACTATAGCATAACTTTCAGCTGTAAATATGGAACATTGCATATTTAATTTAAAACATTTTGTAATTTTACATTTAGGGTCATAGAATGCTGAAGTTACACTATTGTCAGACTTGGAACCATCTGTGTACAATTTATAAATATTTTTACCATCTATAAAACAAGAAAGCTCAATCTGATTATTTACATTTTCTTTTATAATATTTACAGAACTATTTATACATGCATTATAATCAAATTTGTGTATAGGAAGACTGTTTTTGTACATATTATCAGACAAGTTTTTAATATGAATGGCAATTCTCAACATTTCAGGCATATGTCCAGACATTAGCTGTGCCACCTCCACATAAGAACCTGTTGGTAATTGGAGTGCTTGCTGAGGTAAAATATTAGGTCCTTACATATGAAATTGGCGTTTTGTATGGGAGGAACAAAAAGTCGAAAAATTTTTATATAGTATATTTATTTAATCAAAGTATGAGCCATTGTAATCTATGCACTTTTGCCATCTCATAGGTAGTTCATTGATCCCTTTACTAAAAAAACCATTCGGACGGGAATCAATAAAATCTTTGAAGGCGATTTGGACTGCCCCATCTGAGTTGAATTTTTTCCCTTGCAAGAAGTTATCCAAATTTCGAAAAAAATGGTAATCTGTTGGAGCAAGGTCCGGGGAGTACGGTGGATGCCTTAGACATTCCAATTGAAGCTCTTCTAATTTGCTAGCCGTCTGTTGTGCAGTGTGTGGTCTAGCGTTGTCGTGAAGCAGCAGTGGCGTAGAGCGATTGACCAGCCTCGGTTGTTTACCAGCTAGCTTTTCCATCATGGTTTGCAATTGCTGACAATAGTCATCTGCCGTAATCGTCTGGCCAGATTTGAGAAAACTGTAATGAACGACACCGGCGCTAGTCCACCAAACGCTTACAAGTAACTTTTTATTGGTCAATTTTCGCTTGGAGCAGGCTTTGGCTGGCTTGCCAGGGTCCAGCCATTGCGATGAGCGCTTCCGATTATCGTAGAGAATCCACTTTTCATCACAGGTAATGATTCGATTTAAAATCCCTTCGTTATTGTGCCGGTCAAGTAATGTAACGCAGCAGTTGACGCGCGTTTGCCGGTTTGCTTCACTCAATTCGTGAGGAACCCACCTTTCAAGTTTTTTAATCTTCCCAATTTGCTTCAAGTGGATTAAAACAGTTTTATCACTAACACCGAAGCCTGCAGCTAACTCGGACGTGGTTTGCGATGGATCCGCTTCCACAATAGCCTTCAATGCTTCATTATCAACTTGGGTCTCCGGCCGTCCACGGGGCTTGTTTTGCAGGTCGAAATTTTCAGAACGAAAACGTTGGAACCAAAAACGCACTGTGTTTTCTTTTGCGACACAACCGCCATACACATCATTAACCCTTCGAGCCGTTTCCGCAGCACTGGTGCCACGGTGGAACTCGTACTCGTAAATAACGCGATATTTCAAATTTTCCATTTTGTAAATCGAGCGATGCAAACAGAAAAAAGATAAGTAAAAAAACAAATGAATGACGGTTTACGAAACACAACTACATGTGGAAATAGCTGTATAAATTTGAATTTCGAATTCCTAACCAAATAGGAGAAATTTGTGATCAAAGTGGCCAGTACGACAAAACGCCAATTTCATATGTAAGGACCTAATATTTTCTAGTACCTATATGGTCATTATTAAATGCAAACATTTTCAAACAAAAATTTTCTGCCAATTGTAAGCGCCTTAATTTAAGGGGGTAAAATACAAGTTTCAGCCTCCATGGCTATAATGGGTGTTGAGCACATAGCTCCAGAGATAATTCTAAGTGCTTTATTTTGCATAGTGTCTATTTTTTTAAGAACTGTGATATTTGCTGTCATATAAGCCAAAGAACTGTAATCAAACTGACTTCTCACGATACTTTTATAAAGTATAGAAAGAGTTCGAGGATCTGAGCCCCAGTGGACACCAGCTAAAGATCTTAATATATTAAGTCCCCTTGCTGCACTTTGAATAATTTTGTTAATTGAGTCTGGAAAGTCAGTTTTGTGTCTAAGCATATGCCCAAAAATTTATGATTATCTGTCCAAAGTAGAGGAGCATCATTGTAAACTACATCACTATTACAGACATAGCTTTAAAAAAAAAAAAACACTTTATTTTCAAAACTTACTCTGCTAAGATTTCATCCTCTGCCAAACTACAATATAGTTTGTAGGCAGCAAGAATTGCTCCCTTTGGAAAAGACCATAGCAGCACTTTTGTTAGCACTAATTTTTAGGTGTAATTTATTACTGTAAAATGTATTCAATTCTTTTAATGCCCTGTTAATTCTACTTATACCTATATTTACATCTTTATGTACAGTATATCGCCGCTGTACAGCGAAAACCAGCTATTTCATTATTTTTCGTAAAATTACTTTTGAATGCCAATGTATTAAATTATTTGCTTTGTCCACAACGATATTAAGTTATGTTCTGAAAGTATGTTTTACTTCTAAAAACGTATTTACACTGTAACATTTTTTTCTCTGTAATAAACATTTTATGAGATTTAGTACTTCAAATCCTATGAAAAAGTACAGTGATTGGCATTCAAAAGTAATTTTACGAAAAATAATGAAATAGCTGGTTTTCGCTGTACAGCGGCGATATATAAGCAGGTCATCTGCAAATTGCAAAAAATTTACAGAGTATTCAAGTAAGTTTTAATTTGAGAAGTGTATATATTATAAAGTAAAGGAGATATAGTTGCACCTTGCATCGTGCCTTTATATACTGTTCTTGGACCATGTAGGATATTATTAACATTGATATTTTTACATTGATCTTCCATACAAAAAATTGAATACCCATTTACAGGTGTTACCTGGGACACCAGTTTCAGCCAACACTGCAACCAGTGTGGAAGGATCTACATTATCAAAAGCACCTGCCACATCCAGAAAGGCGCATACCACTGAAGAATGGCCATAAAACGCCTTCTTGATAACAGATATCAGAGATACAAAACTTTCGACAGCACTACGTCCTCTGCGAAAATTTTTGATCAATTCATTCATTAAACTTTCCTTACTGATTTTTGTTGACTCTACTTTTAAAGATTCATTATTTGGGTTTGTTGGCATAGGAATTGACGGAACAATGTTATTATTATTATTATTATTATTATTACTGGATGGTAGTGATGGAACAATAAAAGTATTTTTGTATGTTGGTGCTGATAAAGATGGGAAATCCTTATTGCTAGTTAAATTGGGAGTCGTTGCAAGAACATTGGCGTAAGTGCCGCGAAAACGTTTCTCTTCCAATTTGGCTTTTTTAACTGGACAGTCTTTTGAAATTGCTAAATGAGGCCCTTGGCAATTAACACATTTAACAATGGCGTCAGTAGGACATTGCGAGTAATGATGATCCTCACTGCATACGGAGCATCGTTGTGCAGCACTACAAATTTTAGCTCCATGATTAAATTTGAAGCACTTGTAGCACTGCAACAAGGGTGCTACGTATTCCGATATTCGAAAACGATATATGTCTAAATAGACACATTCAGGAAGTGATTTAGATAGAAAAGTCACACTCACCGTGGTGAATGGCTTTACTTCTCTATTAACTTTGCGAGTAAATCTTCTCACGCTTATTATTTCAGAAGTCGTCGATAGTTTCTTGAATAGTTCCTCATTAGAAATGCTGATCAGAACATACCTTATTACGCCAATCGTTTCGACAGTGCCTGCTGGAATATATGCCTTCATTTATTTTTCCTGTAACCACTCCTCGTTCTTTAAAAAGTGGTTGGCATTAATTGCCTGTTTAAAGGTAACGCCTATCTTGTTAGCGTTAAGACGCTTTATATTACCCACGCCCTTGATATCGTTTTTAAATAGGTTCGCCATAACAAGTGGATTGCGATTTCCCAACTTTTCCTGCTTGGTATACTCTCAACAAACGGTGAAATCAGAATCTGGAGCATTTTCAGGAAATACTCGTTTGTAGCCTGGTTTGGTAAATGGCTTGTAAAAAGCTTCATCAAGCGCCGAAGCACTAGCGGCCGACAATATTTTCGGCTGTTTTCTTTTGTCCGACTCCGAGCCCGGAGGGACCCCGTCCCCCCCGGGCATTGTCTGTTTTTACTATATTATATGATAAATACAAATCATTAACTCGTAGAACTAAAAAATAACCACTTTTTACAACGTGTTTTTTTCGGCGGGAAAGCTTTGAAAAGGAAGGCGCTAAATTTCTATTGGAAATATTTAAAATTAATTATTCTTGTTCATATTGCATAATTTTATAATAAATAGTGCTATTGTGTATTGTGTACAAAGGACGAAGGTCGGTATTATATTTTTTGTTGATGGGACGGCGTAAAAAACGGGCCCGGGCTGCCGGCCAGGGCCCTGAAGAACCTGATCCCTCGGATTCTATATGAAACCGATTCTTCGGAAGATAGCGTTGATTCCGTAAACAAATATGCGACGTTCACGCTCACTAGCTACTCGAGGCGATACCCAGAGAACTCAAATAAATCTGATTTTATAGTTTTTCTGTCACATAAAGATGATAAAAAACTATTCTCTGATTATGATAGAATGGCCCTCTCGCAAGGCATAAGGAAGCACTGCATTGCAGGTGTTTTACATTTGCGGCCTTTTAATAAATTTAAAGTAGGCATAACTTTTGACTTGGCCAATAATGCGAACGTTTTCTTGCAAAACAAAAAGTTTCTCGATGAACTGTTTTTAAAAGCATCAATTCCAGCTACAGACACTGAAATAACGGGTGTAGTGACATCTGTTCCGGTGGGTATGTCGAACAAGCAAATATTCTCTTCAATTTGCAGTTCAAAGAATGTAATACAAGTACGTCGTTTTATGCGGAAAATTCAGATAGATGGTGGCGCATCTACGCTGCAACCAACCCAAACTGTTGCTATTACTTTCGCCTCTACACAATTACCAGAGTTTGTTTATCTCGACTCCTGGCGACACGAGGTAAGAATGTATGTACCTCCAGTCAAACAATGTCTGAAATGTCTTCGTTTCGGTCATATCGCAAAATTTTGTAAAAACGATGAAGTTTGTTCCATTTGTACACAAAAGCATAGTTTTAAACAGTGCATAGTAGACAGGTCTAATGCCAAGTGTGCTAATTGCGGAGGAAACCATATAGCCATTAGTATTTCATGTCCTATGAAAAAAGCAAAAGTCGAGGAAAACAAAATAAAGTCGCATTCGGCTAAATATGCCGATTTATTCAGTTCATCTGAATTCCCTCACCTTGCAGCAAGAACATTTGATATCCAGATCAACAATTTAATGAAATCCGATAAATTTGTCAAACTGTTAATTGAAGCTGTCATGAAAGTAGTAACTAATAACAAAAACAATATCCCCATAAATTCAGAATCCGTTCAAAATATCTTGAAAGACACATTTATTAAGAAATCTCCCCCTTAAATCAAAATGGATACTTTAAACATTATACAATGGAACGCTCAAAGCCTATCAAGTAATAAACATATCTTAACACAATTTCTCTATGATAATAATATTCACATAGCAATAATCAGTGAAACGTGGTTAAAACCTGAACATAAGTTTAATATAAAGGGTTATAAGATTGAAAGAAACGATACTGGGAACAAACATAATGGCGTTGCCATTTTAATTCGTAACAGTATTTCTTATTCCAGAATAAATACATTTTTTGATGATAGTTTACAAAATTTATGTGTTCGTGTAGTAATTAATAATCAGGAAATAAGTATTGTAAGTTTCTATTGTCCTACAAATTGCAATCCAGTCTTTAATAAAAATAATTTTGATTCGCTTGTTAAGTCGATACCGGGTCCTATGATATTTGCTGGTGACTTTAATGCCCATCACATGTCATGGGGATCTCACTCGAACAACCAACGTGGTAAAGATGTTCTTGACGTAGTTGAAGACAATAATTTAGTTGTACTTAATAATGGTCAATTAACAACAGTGGGTTCTTTAACTTGGAGGCCTAATGTTTTAGATTTGACTTTTGTCTCACCATCGCTGTCCTTGTCTTGTGATTGGTCGGTTCTTGATCTTCCGCTAGGTGGTTATCACCTCCCTGTAATGATAAAAGTTTTAATTTGTAATAATAGTGATAGACATGAACAAACAAACAGTAATGTACATTTCCCCATCTACCCCAATTACAAATGTGTGGATTGGGAAGTGTATGCAACAAATGTAGAGTTGTTGTTGTCTAATCATTGTTTCGATAGTTTGTCTCCTTTGGAAGCCTATGAATTGTTTATTAAAAGTTTACATGATTCTGTTCAAAAGTCTCTTTCAAGTCCTTCTAATTCAAATTTGCCCTTTAGTTCTCGTTCTTCTTGTTCTCGTAGTAATCAAAATAGGAAAAAAACAAGTTACCTTGGTGGAACATCAATTGTTCTGAAGCAGTGTATAATTCAAGGCAAGCTTATGTAAATTTCAAATTAAACCCTTCTCAGGAGAGCTACATTGAATTTAAAAGGATGCAAGCTTTAAAAAAACTGACTATTAATTCTGAACGACGAAACAGTTGGGCTTCTCTTTGTAATACATTTAATCGCTGCACTCCACTCAGTATCATCTGGAATTTTATGCGTAAGTTCAATAAAACCTTCTCTCCGAGTCAAAATAGTGACGATAGTTGGATTATAAGTTTTTAGAAAAATTTACACCTGACTTTGTTCCAAATGTAAATAATCTTAGTGGTAATTTAAAAAAAGTTAATTTTGATTTTAATTTTTTAACAGAACCCTTTACTTTTAAAGAATTACAGTCGGCAATATCATCTCGTAAGGATACTGCTTTTGGCTTTGACGGAGTTCCTTATATGATGCTTAAAAAAATGAATAACAAGTCTAAAAAAGTACCTATTTCTCGATATCATCAATTGTTTGTGGGCCGTTAATTATATCCCTTCAGACTGGAAAATAGATGTCATTGTGCCAATTCTAAAACCTGATAAGGTCAGGTCTGATCCTGATTCGTATCGTCCCATAGCCTTAACATCTTGTGTAGGTAAAATATTTGAGCAGCTCCTAAAACAGCGTCTCGAATATTTTGTGGAGAAATTTAACATTTTACCTAACAATCAGTTTGGCTTTAGAAAGGGTCGGTCTGCCCGTGAAAGTTTTGTTCAGCTACATATTGATATTCAAAATTCCTTGACAGTTGGTGATCCATTACTTGCTGTTTTCTTTGATATATCTGGTGCTTTTAATAGTGTAAATATAGATGTTTTATATTCAGAACTTTCTGCTATAGGTATTCCTGAAAAACTAGTAAATTGGGTATATAGTTTCTTGTTAGGAAGGAAAGTTTTTGTAAAATATAATGGTAAACTATACGGGCCTAGATTGTCCTCTGTTGGAGTTTGTCAGGGTGGTATTTTATCCCCATTAATTTTTATTTTGTACATACGTCGTTTAAATTTGGTATTAGGTTCTAAAGTTAAAAATTTGCAATTTGCTGATGATTTAGTTGTTTATTTGCCAGGCGCAAACTTAAATCAAACAGCTTTAGTCATTAATTCAGCTTTAAAAAATTTGAAACAGTATTTTGACTATTTAAATCTCGAAGTTAACTCATTAAAATCCAAAGTAGTTATATTTGGTCGCAATAGCTCATGTTTACCTCTAGTTTATTATTGTAATTCTGCTTTGCCTGTTTCATATGATGCTAGATTTCTTGGTATTACATTTACGCACAATCTTTCTTGGAAAAATTATATTGATCGAATCACGGTCAGAGCTAATAAGGCTTTTAATGTAATTAGATCCTTAGCTGGGACAAATTGGGGAGCAGATTCTAAAATACTCCTGATTCTTTATAAATCTTTAGTGAGAAGCCATTTTGAATATGGTTTTCTTTGTTATGCTTCAGATAAAAAATTGATAGGAATTTTGAATAAAATACAAAATAAATGTCTCCGTTTAATAACTGGTGCGTTTAGGACGACACCAATTAATTCAATGCAGGTAGAATGTAACACTCCTCCGATTCATTTAAGGCTTACATATCTGAAGGAGAGATTTGTTTTAAAACTTTTTTGTTTTCAAAACAACTCTCTTATTCGGTCTCTTCGTAATTCTCATTTTAATCCTTCTAAACCTGTCTTCATTCTTCAAGATTTTCCTCGTTTTCATCAATTTCTTCAAAATAGTAATATTTATCAAAGTAGTTCTGGTTTTCCTTGCTTTGTAGGTCTATATAAAAGTAAATATATTCATCTAAATATTGTCATTAATCATGATTTAAAAACAAAAGAACAGGTAAATGAAATGCTGGCTAGTTGGGTTGATCATCATTTTCTTTACACTGACGGCTCTAAGAATAGTTCAAATGTCTCGTTTGCTGTTTATAACAGCACTTCAAAATTAGGTTTGGGCTATAAACTGGACAAGAACGCCAGTATATTCACTGCGGAAGCGGTGGCGATTCCGGTTGCCTTGAAACATATTAGAAATCGTAATCTAGGTCAAAGAAAATGGGTTGTTGTTAGTGATAGCATGAGTGTTCTCAAAGCATTGTATAATAATAGAATTAATGTTAACACCAACTACATCATTTACACTATTAAGCAGTTATGTGTCGATATTTTGGACGAAGGTATAGATATTGTTTTTGCATGGGTTCCGTCCCACATAGGAGTCTCAGGCAATGAGAAAGCTGACTTTTGGCTAGAGCAATTGTTAATTTTAATTCAAACGAAAGCGTTGGAACCAATATCATCACAGATTGTGATGGTATTGATTCTAAAGTTACTCTTCCATTCACTGATATTATTCCACTCTTAAAAAATAGAATGAATGAATTGTGGAAGTCACATTGGAATCATTGCGTTCAAGTTCAAAACAAAGGTTCTTGGTTTGCTGCCTTGAATGTCAATATTAATAAATCTTCTTGGTTCTGCAGGAGTAGTATATTTTTGGGTAGGAAGTTTTATTCTGTGATCTGTAGGCTTAGATTTGGTCATGGTCGCATTAATTATCATCTTCACCGCAAAAATATTATTAATGATCCACAATGTAATCACTGTCAAAGTGCCGAACAGACTTTTGATCATTTGTTTTTTGAATGTTCATCCTTTGGCATACAGCGCCTTCTGCTAATGGATGGACTTTTAGAGATTTACGGTGATTCTGGTGTCATCCCGCGCACCGTTCAGGATCTTTTAAATAACCAATGTACATATCCTTTGTTGTATAAATTTATTGTAAATACTGTATATGAAATTTAATAATAGTTATAATGATTTCTTGACAGCATATTATATCTAATGTGTAAAATAACATGTTAGTTACCTAAAAATGACAATCTAAATCGGACTCGGAATTTAAAGATATTGTTCACTCAAATAAGACAAATAAATCTATAATATAAACTTAAGACATTATTTCATAAAACTGGATAAGGATATTATAAAACTGAAGACGTTAATTTATCAAATTTGACAAGCAAAGAACTTACTGAAGACGTTATTTTATCAAATCGGACAAGGAAAAAAAAACTAGAGACGATGGCTGCATGGCGTATGCCTTTGCCTGTTCCTGTAAAGGACAAAAAAAAAAATATTTTACAACGTATTATATACAAAATTAACTGTTTTACAAAACTTTAAAAATTTCCGCTGTATTCACTTTGAAAGCCCGCCAAAAAGTCACAAATTAACATTTTTTTTTTATATTTGGTTTTACGGTTCGGGCTACGATGCCTTTTGAACCGATCGTAAAAGGTTCCACTCTGAGTTATTATGTTTGTAAACTTTGTTATGAGTGAAATCACAAATTAACATTTTTTTTTAAATGATTCCTGGCCTGGAAAGTAGTCCTTTAGCCGAATACATTTATTTATTTTTGACACTAAACTTGTTCCTCCTCCTGTTGTTTGTTTGAAGTTCTAGTTAGTTCAGTTTTACTCACAGAGTACCTTGTAATATACGTTTTACTTCCACTTTCAAATCTTGTCCACTGTATTGATTATGTATTTAAAAAGAGCTTTGTAATATACTGGATTTTTTAATAGGTCTTGAATATGGCGGGGAGTGCATCTTCAAGCAGTGTTGCCATACAGTACAGACTAAAAATCTGTACATCTCTCACAAAAACCCGTACAAAATCCGTACGTACATGAAAAAAGTTAAAAACTCCGAAAGAAATACAGATTTTTCTTATGAAAGAAAGAAAACAATGTGTATTTTACATACAAAATGACCTTTGTTAAGTTTTCTTGTCGTCCGAAATCAAACACTTCATAAAATTAAACGAAACAAAGCTTCTCTCTGTTTTTCTTAGTAAAACTCGACATCATGCTTTCTCTGTCTGTGGTAGTAGAAAATAAAAATGAAATAATGTAAATTAAATAGTAAATTATTATTTTTAATAATAGCTGATGAATGGTTATGCGTGTTGCTTACTACAATATTGAAATGTATCGATAGAAAGAAAATCCGTACACATATCCGTACGCAACTTTTATCCGTACAGAATGTTCATTTTCCGTACGTGTACGGACAAATCCGTACATATGGCAACACTGACTTCAAGCAACGATCGTGACGTCGTTGTGCGTGGTCGTAGCGCACACCACAGGCACACACACACCAAGCATGCAACCACCACATCATTATTATTCTGATTGATCTTTCGAGTTTGACATCAAAGAGTGAACAACGATCTTTGTCCTTTGTCCCTCCCCCTGGTTAGCATGCTTGCTTGTCTTCATTTATGCTTCGTTTACATTACAATTTTTTTTTGTTGTGGCTTATCTTTGTCTATGAATTATACACACGTTGGTCCATGAAACAACATCGTCAGTCGTCACAATCCTATTCCTCTCTCTCTTTCTCTTTCCCTCCATTCCATACATCTGCCAAGCCAAAAACAGCTGTCAAATCAAATATTTCTATTTCTGAGGATGTCTGAAAAAACATTTTTTATGTATTGGTTTATATAGAATTAAACTTTGTTTTAGAACTGTGAAATCAGGCGCTCATTTTAAGGATATTAGCAAACAAAAGATACTATAAGGATCTATGTAGGTGATGTCATACACTGAGCTCGAACATGGATATCAGGGGTTGCGACAAGCCACTCAACCGCAGTTCTACGTCGGAGATGATGGAAACTTGGTCCAGTTAAGGTCACCCGTAAGTTCCTCTTGCAATAATTATGCAATATCTACCTATATCCAATGATCTGGTTGTTGTATAGTATCTGTGAAGTGCCTATACAAACTAATTTTGTATTTAGATATGAAAATATTATGAAATTGTGTATGGTACAATGCTTCTGTTCTTGCAGTAGGAATAAATTGTTTATTATAGTCACGAAAGAACTTATTATTGCTAAAACACTAGTCAAACAATGGATAAAATCAATATGTACAAGCCGGTAGTAAATAAGCACCTTGAGTAGTGTACATAGATAAAGAAAACACAAACATGCTTAACTTCATGGGATTACTTAAGATTCAATATTGAACTACAAATATTTGCTCTAGTTATCTAGAGCACAGCATCTTATCCAGCTTAGCTGACATAAATTTGCTGGAACGGAACACTACTTTTACTCTAGCCACTGTAGTAAACTGTACACTGAGTTTACATAACCATATATTCAGAATGTAGTGTGTGTAAATTATTTATAGCAAGCAACTAATGTGCCAGAGACAATGACTAGTGAGGTAATGGTATGTTTTGTGTCAATCTTATCTTTGCACTGTACACCAATCACGAGAGTTTGACCAAGGTTGTTGACTATTATCAGCAAATCAGATCTTAATCATTTCAGTATCATGAAAATCATGATACAAGTGTGTAGTATAGTAGATATTGTGTGATGTGATGGAGTGGCAATGGCTGAAAGACTGGTGGCGCCTAAAACGGTGGAGGAGCAAGAAGAAGAAGGAGCAGGCTGATGATGATGATGTTTGTTATTGTGATGACTGTTTGCCCGATGTGAGCATATTCTGTTTCTTTAATTCCATGTTGTATGCATGCAATGTGCTTCTTATCAATGAGTTTGTTATAATATTTTTGAGTTTGTGTGTGCGCATGTCTTTCTGATTTTTGCTAGTACCTACCAAATAATTATTTGTGTTTTTTTTTTGTAATTTTTTAAATTATTATTTATACTATAAATAATATTAAGAAGATATATCTTATGATAATGGCGTCAATTCGGGATGTCACTCTCTAATCTTTAATTTAAGTTAGTCCATCCTTTTTACCTTTTAAAGATTGAAAAGGGACAGGAGATGTCCATCCTAATATTAGAGCTGTCAAACATCGAATTTGAACCTTACGGCTGTGTCGATTGCACAATTTTAGAGAGCACTTAAAACATGCGACTTAAAAATCTCTTAAACTGACAGCTATGCCCTTATTTTAGGTTATCATTCGTTCAAATGAATATCATTCGTTCATCACCTCTCTTTCATTGGTCATAAAAACGAAAAAAATAGCTAGATTTTAAAATTAGAATTAGAGCATGACATTCCGAATCGAGGCCATTGATAGGTATACTATCTACCTACCTACCTATCAGTTTTATATTTTCTTTGCATTTAATGTATGTTTCCAATTTTGTATAGGTAACAATTATGACTTTTACATTTAATTTTCCTGTATTTTAATTTAAACATTTTAATTGTAACTTGTATACCTACTACTCATCGATACCCTTTTACTATTTACTACATTTATCTATGTATCAAAATTATCAATAAATATTATACAGAGAAAAGAAACTGAGTATTGAGATACAAATTAGTTAGGTATGTTATTATAAAATTATTGGTATTTAAGTAGTACATTTAAAGTTATGTTGTAATATTACTTTTAAATATATCAAAAAATACCATTAAAAGTCTGTTTTAAAAAATACTAAAAGTAACATTGTATTATTATTCAAATTATTCTTTAAATTCAGATGCACTTTTAATAGGTATCTATTAATTATGTACCTAGACTACCTGTAAGGTCATGTAATGTAAGGTCGCCCATAACACAATTACTATCTACCTATACCTGAAGCCTGAAAATTAATTTCACATCAATTGAGTGTTTTATGTGTCCAGGGCGAGTTGGATCTGTGCGAGGGCCTCGACCCGCACTGCGATGGCGGCAAGAAGGTGGTTGTGGGCGTGTGCGCCATGGCCAAGAAGTCGCAGTCGAAGCCCATGAAGGAGATACTCACGAGGCTCGATGAGTTCGAGTATATCAAGATGCTTGTCTTCCCTGAGGAGGTTATCCTCAAGGTTCTGGTCTACATTAACCTCAGTGGAACAAAATAGTAACAATCACGCGCCGTGGCTTGCTACTGCACTGTACATTGACGTTTTAAGGGTGTTCTCATACTATCATCATCATACAGTCCGCGCGCGAGTTCCGAGGAATCGGGGCTGGGAAAACGGTCGGGCGTGAACCGCACCCGACTGTTGCATCATTCTTCCCACTCTCACAGTGCAAGCGAGCATTTAAATAAATCACTGCCATCACGTCTAAACCATTGTATGACTAAATCACTGCACTGCGCCATTATGACAATATGCCTAAAGGTTTCGCAGAGCTAGCGCGCGGACTGTACTTAACCACTTAAATTTAAGCAGAATATTATCTAATTTGTTTACGTCCTTCTAGCTCGCTGTGTGCTATTTCTGTTGCATGACCATGAATTTATCGTTGGTCTTCTGGTGTAAACCAAATAACTTCATTAAAAAAATACGCCAATGTACAGATGTTTGCCGCAGCATGTGAACGTAATACGACAGCATTCAGAGGGTGTGGTCGATCGATGTATTTGAATGAAAGCTATTTAGTTTTCGTCGTATAAATAGATGGTGGTGTGGCATAGTTGCCGAGTCGACCTTGCCCTTACTACGCGACGCGACGCGCTGTCGTCACCCGGTTAATGGCAACTGTAGTAATGAAATTCTATGGCTAGTGTTAATTGTAGTTGTATACAGGATATGCTGAAAGCGTATATTATATGCACTTAACCCTATTATTATTGTATTGGTATAATCTTGTATTTGAAAATTGGCTATTATGCGCCAAACATTATAGGTTCAATTAGGTTCTATGTACCTATACGTTACTTACCTAATAAATTGTCAAATACCTCATTTTGACGAAAATTATACGAACAATTTGGGAAGTCCCTGGAAATAATACGAAAATTAGGAAAAATAAATGCTGTTGTTAATAGAACTAGAAGTAGTTAAAAGTCGATAATTCAGATGTATGTGGCAAGCAAAACAATATAAAAAAAAATGTCTTCTATGAATGAGCAGAACCAATTAAATCAATCAATTTATTGCGTTCCACAATGGTAGAGTAGATGTTATAAAATGTAAATAGAAGGTTCGTACATCATTGACCCTGTTAGGCACAGCACAGAACCACAGACTTTACTTCAATTTAATACCTTATAAAAAACACTTTGTGACGTCATTTCATCATTACAGTTACCAAAACGTCATGTATTAGCCTAATTTTAATTAGATATACTTTTTTATCGCACATTTTATTTTGTTTCACTGCTTGATTGATTAACACTCGCTGTTAACTGGGCGTTGTGGTTGTGCCACTAAATTGAAATGTTAAATTCAAAAGATCTACCTATAAAAATAAAGCAAATGCTGAGGTATACATCAACAGTAATTACATTTAAATAAACCATAAGTAGACTACAATGATTATGATTAAGATAATGAGACTGTTCGCCGCCAAAGGTTTAGCCGCCGCCTTGACTTAAAAAATCCGCAGGAATAGGGGATCGGCCTACTTTATTTTTATTTTATAAATCCAATCTTCTTAATTTCTGCTTTCGAAGACTAAAATAATTTTTGCTCTATCTTTAAAATTGACTGAGTTATAAAGGTTTGAAATTCAAGATTAGACAGAGAGGCACATACCCATTTATGACGTCACTTGTTAGTAACGCCATATAATCTCCATACAAAAAATTCGTTTTTGAAAGAGACAGACATATTGAAACTTTAAAAAATCACTGTAAATTCGTTTTTCAACCGATTCTGTTTTATTCTTCGCGAATCGTCTGCTACTAATCTATATTTTAAAAATAATTCATAAAATATGGTGAACAGTCCGATCCCCTATTCTAATTTAGATTTTATTCCCACAGTAAAAAAGTAGCTTATGTTAACACATACGGCTCATTAAGTTAAAAGAAACGCGTCACGACGCATTAATAGTATTTTATAGTATGACAGTTTACGTAGAATAAAAAAATAAATTTTAATCTTTTGAATTTATCATTCATCTACCAGGGCTATAAGTATATCAAGCTTCTAAGGCAAAAAATAAATTAACCGATTACGCCATAAATTATTACTTATTATGTTGTGGTTATTAACTAACGTTTATTTTTCTGTTTAATTTTTACTCTATTTCATAAATTCTATACATTACTAGCTGTCCGCCCGCGACTACGCTTGCGTTATGTAAGATTTTCTTCCGGGAATAAGACTGCCCAGTAAAAAGTAGTTAACGACCTATTCTCAGACCTACCGAATATACACAAAAAAAATCATAAAAATGAGTCGAGCCGTTTCGGAGGAGTTTGGTTACAATCACTGAGACGAAATTTTTTTACACGGTTATTTTTTATTCAGCGCACAAACTTTAATATGTCGTTCAGACCATGAAACTAAATAACTTTGCCGAAAAAATAGGTCCGGAACTGAAAAAAATTCGATCTCCCATACAAACTGCCGCAGCCAACTCGGCAATTAGTATGGGAGGTACAAAATTTTCTTTCATTTCCGGACCCCTGTTTCTTGGAGAAAGTTGTTCAGTTTCATGGTCTGAACAACATATTATTCAAGATTGTGCACTGAATAAAAATAACCCCGTATATCGAGATTAGAGAGTTGTATGTAGTTCCATAAACTTTATGTTTTCATTGAATGGCTTCGGTAAATCAGAATGCTTTGCTTGCGAGCGGCGGCGTCGAGTTTCCAATGGCAAACTTGCGATTGTGGGGTGTGCACACTGGCCTTCCTTATTTAATTAGCGAGTAACAACCATTTATGCTAGAAAATACAATATCGACATTTAATTTTGATCAATTTGTTATTGTTTACAATTTGTATATGGCTACACTACAGACCAAAACACGATCCGTAAGTGTACCGATTTTTACGTTTTGAAATTATCCTTTTTCAGAAGTAGTTAAATCTGAATCGTTTACAAAATTATTATTACCTACTAATACCAATATTTGAATTGTTGGAAGATTTCTTGAAAGACACAGTATATGAAATTTCTAGAAGGAAACTGTTCCGACTACATTTCCCTCATTGAATGTGCACACCCCACTACCCGGCTGCACTCGAGTCCGCGCGTCGCTCCATCAACACGTCTCAAGTGCAGTTTCCTACAGCAACCCGTGGAGGAGTGGCCCATCTGCGACTGCCTCATCTCCTTCCACTCGAAGGGGTTCCCGCTCGACAAGGCCATCCAATACGAGAAACTACGGAAGCCCTACGTCATAAACAACCTGCACATGCAATATGATATACAGGTGCCGTAATTACTTTGTTTTATTAGATTTAAGTACTAGGCGTGCAGGAATCGATCGAAGCTTTATTTAGAATCGTGTGGAGTTGCGTGATGCGACACAAAAATGAACAGTTTAGTTAGGTACAGTTGGTCGATATTAGGTCGACTGAATTGTAAACTAGACTTCTAACTATGTATGTACTTAGTATACCTAAACCTACTCGAGTTGTAGACATTTCTGGAACAGTACCGATTGTTTGTGCTTGAAACATTGGCTTGAAAACAAGATCGAATCTAGCTTTTATTTTGAATCGTTTACTCAACAACGAAGTGTTTTTGCAGGACCGGAGAAAAGTATACGCTATATTAGAAGGAGAAGGAATAGAGATACCTAGATATGCAGTTTTGGATAGAGATTCACCAGATCCGAAACGTAAGTGTTTTTTTAAATTTGTTTCCTGACAAAAAGGTATTTTTTCTAAGCTTCTTTGACAATATAATAGGTAGACAGACGGAAAGAAATAACCTAGTTTATAAGTTAAAAATTTCAATGTATACTTTCATCATAAGCAGCTGAAAAACGTCCACTGCTGGACGAAGGTCTCTGTCGTGGATGTATGTATGAAGGGGGCGTTTCCGAGGCTGGTGGTCTGGTCTATTTCATAGAACTATGTCACCCCTATATTCCCACCTATGGTGATCTCCCTTCAGTCACCCGGAGTAGACCCCCACCGCCTGTCCATACTACGGCGTGGCTCGCGTACTTTTTGTCTCTCCCTAATCCCTACTTTATTTTTTTGTATTTTTTTCCTCTCTAGATCACGAGTTAGTAGAATCAGAAGACCACGTAGAAGTGAACGGGGTTGTGTTCAACAAGCCTTTCGTTGAGAAACCCGTGTCAGCGGAGGACCACAATATTTACATTTACTATCCTACGTCGGCAGGAGGAGGCAGCCAACGACTATTTAGAAAGGTACTGATTTATAATACTGGCCAGCTCGGCTAACTCTATTGTCAAAGATTTCAAGGCGCCAAATGACTTCTAAATTTGCTTAACGACCGGCATGCCTTCTGAAGCACGGAAGACTCGCTAATACTCCTCCTGCTTGCTTAACTTTCGGCGTCGTCACTAAGCTGTTGTAGTAAATTTTTTTTAAAAGCCATGTCGGGTACCTGGTGACGACAAAGGAAGACGAACTATTTCGTAGCCAGACTTCGTAGCCGACCGGAAAGGGATTTTTATTTCCTGTTTCGATGCCGGCTACGAAATGGTCCGAAGGAAAGACGACGACTCTTTAAGTTGGTATCTACTATTTCTCTTTCATTGCTCTTATAAAAAATTCGCAATTCACCTTATTAAGCCTGCTGTATGTAGTGGTTGGTCCGAGTATAGGTATAATACAATTTTGATATTTATATTATATTTACGAATCATAATGTTGTTGGTTATGTCGTTTGGTGGCCGCCGTGTGGTGACGGCAGAGTAGAATACATTTGTCACCAACCCCTACTCTTCCCGTGGGTGTCGTAAGAGGCGACTTAGGGACTACACTTGAACACGGAACGGGCAGCAGCGCTCTCTTATACAGTAACATTTTAATCTGCGATCTCCAACCCGCCTGCCAAGCGTGGAGATTATGGCAAAACCCTCCACTTAAGTGAAGGAGGCTCATAGTCCAGCAGTGGACTGTAACGGGCCGTTGGTTGATTTGATTTGATTTATGTCGTTTTGAGAAATAAAAACGATTTTAATATTTTACTCTTGAATTTGGCTAGTTTACATAATTTCTGAAGGGCGTCAGTGGCCGTCCGGGAGACGCCGGTTTGAACCCACCACGTTAACGTACTAATTGGGGATTTTCCGACAGCCAATTAAAAAAAAATAGTTCATAAAACTTCGGTAGATGGCGTTGACGATTCGTGGATGAAGAAATCCGGCGAATGACCCAGGGCCATAAAAGGATTTAAAAAAATAATCCAGTAAGTACACCTGGCGCCATCTATCGTTTTAATTAGAACTATAATTTTTATTTTTTAAAGAGCTGTCAGAAAATTTATCATTTGTTTTCGAATTAAATTTATTTTATCCATTTATTAGACGCTCTTACGGTAAAAAAAATATCGTCGGGAAACCTCCACACGCCTGTAAAGGAATTAAAAGGTTGTGTGTGAAATCGACCAACTCGCAATGGGTAGTGTGGTTGACTAGGACGCGATCCCCTCGGCGGGGACGTAAATGAGTTGGTAACAAACATGATTCATGTGATTGTGAATTCAAAGCTCCGAGTTTATGACCAATTCAAGTTGGTCGCGCTTCGTGGAAACAGTGGGTAGAATGGAGCTATTCAAACTGTCAATTGAATACATTCATGCAATGGAGGGTTGGCGCTTCTTCAATCCTTTCTTCGACGTCTTGGTCGAGCGTTCGACTCATATTGCGGAGGTTTTGGGTTCGATTCCTGGTGGGAACACTGTCAAACAAAAAATACTTTATGAGAGTTAGATAAGGAGGACATTGCAGATTGAATCACGTGATTCTCCTAAAATAAAAATGATTCCGTCCTTCGGAAGACACGTTAAGTCGTTCCATGAGTCCCGTGTCAGAGGTCTTTGGCGGAACTATAACACTGACGACAGGGTTAGTAAGGTCGGTTGTCGACCTTTACAGCCCACACGATGAAGATGAATCCTTTCTTGACTAGTGCATAATACATATATCGTTCACTTGACACATATACTACATAACGTCTCTTTCCAGTTGCTACGATCCGGACATACTTCTCTCGCCTCTTCATGCATGTTCGTCGGTTTATCCTGACCTGGCTGTTTTCCTTTTTCCTGAATTTCTTACGAATGCTGTGTTTTTTTATTGTTTTTGTGGTTATCTGCTTTTTTTCTTATAATACTTATTTTTTTATTACAGATTGGTAGCCGTAGTAGCATTTATTCGCCTGAATCAAGAGTTCGGAAGACTGGTTCTTTTATTTATGAAGATTTTATGCCCACGGATGGTAAGTTATAGTTGTTTCGTAATAGTAATTCAGAATAAATAACATTTTAAAAATATTGTTTAAAATTGTTTGCAATACTCGTAGTTGTCCTTAATCCTAAGGTAGCAAGTAGCAACCTTCTCCCAAACAACAATATAATCGCGGGATGGTGAAGGTGTAGACCGACCTTTATATTTGAAACTTAGATGATTTTGATGTTGTTTTATTATTTTGTCGTAGGTACATTGGTTTGTAAGTGTAGCGACACACCGTGCCGAACTTACACGGTGTAACGTTGCATTGGCGTACGGACACGTAAGTACAGCCGTCGAACTCCGCTCGTGTAAGTTCAGCATGGTGTGTCGTTGCAACACTTTGCTTCGTCTAGCAACGGTTCGTTTTTCAAATCTTATTCTGCTATTGTTCGACTCATACAAAGAATCTTCCAACATGACGTAAAGTGTAACAATAAAGTTACCTTACGCTTAACACGATCAATATCGATGTAAATAGGGACAACTTCTCAAAGTGGCCATGATCTATTGCTTCGCTTATGCCAAAGATTTTTCTCTTCCCCTAGGCACTGACGTAAAAGTATACACAGTGGGCCCTGACTACGCTCACGCGGAAGCTCGCAAGAGTCCGGCGCTGGACGGGAAGGTCGAGCGGGACTCTGAGGGGAAAGAGATCCGGTACCCTGTCATACTCTCCAACCAGGAGAAGCTTATATCCAGGAAGGTGTGTCTGGCCTTCAAACAGACTGTCTGCGGGTTCGATTTACTAAGGTGAGTGCTGTTATGTAGACGTTAATTATTTTAACACGATATGAAGAAGAAGAAGAAGAATTAGTAGAAACATTTTTTTAAATTAGTAGGACGCTTTGAAAGAGTTGTTAGTATAAAAAATAGCATTTTCTTTCTAAGTCAGAGTTCCCATTATTCACTCTTTATTTGTAACTATAGTGAGTTATATAATAGGGGATCGGACTACTTTTTTTTATTTTATAATTCCAAACTACTTAGTTTCTGCTATCGAACACTAAAATAATTTTTGCTCTATCTTTAAAATTGACCGAGTTATAAAGGTTTGAAATTCAAGATTAGACAGAGAGACGTCACACACGTCGTCGTCGTTGTCCACTTGTGACGTCATTTGTTAGTAACGCCATATAATCTCCATACAAAAAATCGTTTTTGAAAGAGACAGACATATTGAAACTTTAAAAAATCACTGTAAATTCGTTTTACAACCGATTCTGCTTTTTTCTTCGCGAATCGTCTGCTATATTTCAAAAATAATTCATAAAATATGGTAAATTTAGGAACAGTCCGATCCCCTATTGTGTTGTTTGTACCGAAGATTTGTACTAAGAACCACATGTAAAACGGGAATTTTACACAATGTCCATAAAGCAAAGTTGATGTCGCAACAATAACACTCGCTATATCCATGTGCTAACCTCCACCTCCCAACCCATCCCCTTTGCAGAGCAAACGGCAAATCATTCGTCTGCGACGTCAATGGTTTCTCATTCGTGAAGAACTCAAACAAATACTACGATGACTGCGCGAAGATCCTGGGGAATATGATACTGCGTGAACTGGCGCCTACGTTGCACATACCGTGGTCCGTGCCGTTCCAACTCGACGACCCACCCATTGTGCCCACGACCTTCGGCAAGATGATGGAACTAAGATGCGTCGTGGCTGTAATAAGGCACGGTGATAGGACGCCCAAGCAGAAGATGAAAGTGGAAGTGAGACATCCCAGGTAAGTTTTGGTTGTTTTAGAAGGTAAGCTTCTGCGTTTGCATTCTGTTGATTTTCCGTAGTGGCCTAGTTTTGTCACGCAGTGTTTGACGTTCAGAAATTCTGACGTCGAAGTTCAGAGCTTTAGTGGCTACTAACAGCTCCGTAGCCAAGCGGTAGAGCGCTCGGTTTTCATTTCGGAAGGTCTGGGTTCGTATCCCGGTGGGGAATTGTGGTCAGACAATTTTTTTGCGAGACCTCCGTTTGATTATGACATCACCTGAATCACTTAATTGTTCGAAAAGAAAAAAAAATGTGTGTTTGGAAGGCACGGATATAATCGTTATATGAGAAATGTCAAAAGCCATTGGTGACTTAACTATTCTGATAATTGGGATTGTGGGGCCGTCTCGATCATCAATTTTACAATTCACACGATTATTGTGATGATGAATGTCTTCGGAATATCCATCTTCCATCTCAGCAATTCATTCTCACCCTTTTAAATTAACTCTCCAGATTCTTCGAGATCTTCGAGAAGTACGAGGGGTTCAAGCGAGGACACGTGAAGCTCAAGAAACCGAAGCAGCTGCAGGAAATCCTGGACATCGCGCGCGCGCTGCTGGCCGACATACACACCAGGCACGCCGACCCCGAGATTGAGGAGAAGCAGGGGAAACTGGAGCAGCTGAAGAGTGTGCTTGAAATGTAAGTACCGTTATAGGGAAAATGCACAATTTTTTTAAATTCATTAATCGATATATTTAAAGTTCCAGATAAACACACAAAAAATAATTTTCCGAATATCTTGCTCAGAAACAAAGTTATAAGGCTTCAAAGTTGATGGTTAGATAGAGAGGTCCGACGAGACATGTGACGTCATATATGTCGCGGGCCATACATCCGCCATAGAAATTTTGTTTTCGTAGAAAGGGACAGATATATTTGTTTAATAATGTTGTAACTAGTTTGGTTTTCGATCAATTTCGATTCTGTTTTGACTGTCAGTATTCTATTTTTGTATACTTTCAGATGAACTATGAAAAAATCTAATATTTTTTTATGCATGTTCCGGGAACATGGTTCCCTATTATGTAATTAGATATAATTTTGTGCAGAGCATTGGTTCATTTACAAATTCACGTTGCAACAGTAATCCCATTCCTCATCAATAAAAAAAATACCATTTTCGATTTGCCCCTATATTTACAAATGTATTTTGTACACTTTCTTTTTCTATGACGGCATAGAGGTCTGGAACCACTGGTGGTTCAAAATAAATAACCGAGACGGAATATCTTTCGGGTGATTGTTAATTGGGGACTGAACTGTTACCGTGCAAGTGCGTGGCCCGCGTCTACCGTTATTAGTTTCAATGGGTTCAATTCAGTTGGCATAACGATCAAGTTATATTCTGAATCTTATCTACTAGTGTTTTTTTTGTGTTGTTTAAATGTAAAACCCTTATCAACAGATCAAATAAATACTGCCACGAGTTTCTGTCTCATAGCTCCATTGACAAAACTGTGCAAATTCCAGTGTCTACCTCGAACTATTCCTCACTCTACATACATTTATTCCTCATTCTACATACATTTATTCCTCACTCTACATACATTTATTCATCGTCAGGTACGGCCACTTCTCGGGCATAAACCGCAAGGTGCAGATGAAGTACCAGCCTCGCGGGCGGCCGCGCGGCTCCTCCTCCGACGACGGTAACGGCGCCCCCCCGCCACCCCCGCGCACCCCGCCACCCCCGGACCCGCACGGTCTGACACATGCTTTACATTACACTACACGGTTAAACACGTGCGCCCCAAAACAGGAAGTGATGGAAAGTGGAAGTCGTGTTCTAATCCTTAGTTTAATTTACGTCGATCCTCCTTTTATATAAGTGATGAGAGTTTATGGGAGAGAAGGAGATGAACGATTGTTATTTTGAATGAATGATTTATGTTATGATAGCCTAAAATAGGAGCGTAGCTGTCAATTCTTTACCTAAAGTTGTGGAATGAACGCATCAAAGGTACGCAAGTAGCTAGGTATTCGATATTTGTCAATTCTAAAAGTATGTTTTTTTTTTTAATTATTTAACAGGTGAAAAGGATAGACGAACTCAAACTAAGGATTAGATCGTAACTTCCTGAATTAGCGGCAATGAGGGCCTTCAGTTCGGTTGTTTTACTTTGGCTGCTTTGCCGTTCCCTCGGCGTTTTATAGCACATACATTTGAAGCCACAGAAGACACAGCTTAAAGTAATTGGCAAGAGTTCCATTTCAGCCAATTCGATTGAATTTCGATGATTTTACTGCTTTTTGGACGCACTGTATGGACACTACTACTCACTACGAAGTACGACATTCAAGATTTATTTTTACGCTTTGTGGTTTTGTTAATGCCACTTCATCTGTGTTTTACAAGAGTAAGTACGTACATTTTCTGCTCACCTTTGTTAGTTGCGATTCTGAGTGCAACAATTTGTGATATTTTGGCTTTAAAATGCTTATGGAATGAATTTATGAACTCTATTGTACGGGTGATTCTTCCATGCAATATGCCGCTTGTTTTATGTTCTATAAATCTTAAATTATTGAGACACGTATCCTCCAGCTGAATCAATGAACTTGAAATCTAAGGGATTATTTTTACATAGATTTTATTTATCTAAAATTTGTAGAAATTACCAAACAAGAGGAATCCGGTCACCTAAGGCCACTTCCCATGAATGGCCACTTTCCTTTTTATGCGGGTAAAGTTACACTATACCAATCTTTGGTGGGTTCTATACTTTGACATTTCTTCATAATAGAAATAACACTGGTGTTCATGATTGCACACATTAAAATCACAGCCAATATTCTCAACTTCACTTGACGTAACTGTACCTACTGTTGATTAACATTACGTACTTGTAGTGTCGTATTGGGTAGTGTAGACATTAACTTTTATATTGCCTGTGACGTGGCTCGGTTTTGTTGTATTTGATAAGTTATTATTAAGTATTGTGGTATAAAGCAGTTTTAATATTGTTTGCTCAGAAAAAGCTTAATTTCAGAAGATATACACTGATCGCTTAGTAGCTAGTTTATAATACTCTTAGTATAAAATGGAGGAAGCACGTTCTTTTCTGTAGATAGGCTGTGTAGCAGTATCTTTATATGGCATATAGTATTATGATAAGTAAGTGTACACAGTAACTAAAACGGTTGTTGTAAGTAATTCTGTCTCTGTTCCATGTAGTGTGATCAGGATGATAGGTCCGGGTCGGTAGCATTAGTCAATGACTATTATAATCTATCTAGCTAAGCTACGAGCTTCTGAGCCCGAATGCAGTGTGGGACATTACAGGCTGATATATTAATGCAGCAATAAGGCGCAGTCTGATGATATTATGAATCATATCAAGCTTCTAGTGACAAAAGCCTTCTAGAGACGGTAGCGTAACACCGCCAGCAGCCGCGCGAGACTTAGCGAATTACTGAGTGTTGATAAGAAAGATACTAAGTGCATCTGACCTATTAAATTGCGCGCCATTATTCTTTCAATAAGAGGGTTGATACCCTAAAGATTCTTTGTGACATCTGTACGCTTACTAGTGCAGCAAAGTGACAATGACGTTGTGTTGATTTCCAGTAGGGGGCGCGGGCGAGCCGTCGCTAGTGCTGATCCTGAAGTGGGGAGGCGAGCTGACGCCGGCGGGCCGCATCCAGGCTGAGGAGCTGGGCCGCATGTTCCGCTGCATGTACCCCGGGGGCCAGGGCCGGCACATCCCAGGTAAAGTAGAGCCCGGGCCGGCGCGGTGCTGATACTGAAGTGGGGAGGCGAGCTGACGCCGGCGGGCTGCATCCAGGCTGAGGAGCTGGGCCGCATGTTCCGCTGCATGTACCCCGGGGGCCAGGGCCGGCACATCCCAGGTAAAGTAGAGCCTAGGCCGGCGCGGTGCTGATACTGAAGTGGGGAGGCGAGCTGACGCCGGCGGGCTGCATCCAGGCTGAGGAGCTGGGCCGCATGTTCCGCTGCATGTACCCCGGGGGCCAGGGCCGGCACATCCCAGGTAAAGTAGAGCCTAGGCCGGCGCGGTGCTGATACTGAAGTGGGGAGGCGAGCTGACGCCGGCGGGCTGCATCCAGGCTGAGGAGCTGGGCCGCATGTTCCGCTGCATGTACCCCGGGGGCCAGGGCCGGCACATCCCAGGTAAAGTAGAGCCTAGGCCGGCGCGGTGCTGATACTGAAGTGGGGAGGCGAGCTGACGCCGGCGGGCTGCATCCAGGCTGAGGAGCTGGGCCGCATGTTCCGCTGCATGTACCCCGGGGGCCAGGGCCGCCACATCCAAGGTACATACAGTAGGGCCCGGGCCGGCGCGGTGCTGATACTGAAGCTGAACTGGTTTGGATGAAGTTTGACATACCCTGCACTTATAAATATGTCCTCGGTTAACATATAAACACATACTTGTTAACTCGGGAAAGCATTTCATTTTCCCAGGAAATATCAGAAATCAGTGTGGAAGCTTTTATACTTAAACTAGCGGTCCGGCCGCGGCTACGCTCGCATTATATAAGATTTTCCCGTGGGAATAAGACTTTCCCGTAAAAAGTATCCTATGTGTTATTCCAGGGTACAAACTATCTCCATTCCAAATTTCGTCCAAATCCGTTTAGTAATTAAGGCATGAAAGCGGAATAAACATCTAAATATCCAAATATATTTTCACATTTATAATATTAGTGATTATAAATACGAAATTGTGGACGTAGAAAGAAGAAAAATTCCTTTATCGAAACCTGTTACGAAACTGCAGTTACGTAGATGGCCGAAGTGTATATTATTTTGTCCTTCTTTCGAGCTGCAACGGCTCGAAGTGGACTTTTGCATTGAGATGGTGTAAAATACAGAAAATAACGCGGTACTTTTTACTGCGGAAAAATATTATTCCCTCGTAAAAGTAAAAGACGTAGTCTAATTCACCAAAATTAACCCTCGATTTCTGTCTCCTGCCAGGTGAAAGTGGCACCCAAGGCTTAGGCCTTCTCCGCCTACACTCCACCTTCCGCCACGACCTGAAGATCTACGCATCGGACGAAGGTCGCGTGCAGATGACGGCAGCCGCTTTCGCCAAGGGCCTACTGGCCTTGGAGGGGGAACTCACGCCCATACTGGTGCAGATGGTCAAGTCGGCCAACACCAACGGACTGCTGGACAACGACTGCGATTCTTCGAAAGTGCAAAATATGTAAGTAAGGTATTGAAGTTATGGTGACTTTTTTGTTTATTTTAGGTTAAAGTTTTCACTTATCATCTTATAAGAGTTCAAATTTTGGGGGGCTTGAATAGAAGTGACTCGAAATGTTTCGTGCAATATAACCCACGGCCGGCGGCGTGTTGCTCTTTTCTTTTGTGAACTTGGTTGACACACTGCTTTATGTGTGTAGATATTTGCGTAAGTCTATTGTTTTATGTCATTTTAGAAAATTCCACTTGACATCAGAAGTATGACTTAACATTTGCTCCTTGGATTCTACCTCAGGAAAATCAAAGATGCGTGTTACCTGCTTGGCAATTCTTTATCAGAACACTATCTTATTATTTAATAACCCCTTATCTTAACTTCTTACTTCATAATATGACCTATTGACCTAAATCAACATCTGAAGTGGGATCACAAAAATTTAAACAAAAGAATGAAATCTAGTCATCTAGTTGTCTATGTCTAAAAAATGAGAGCTACAACCTTAGAAATGTTTATGTTCTTAAAACCCAGGGCGAAGGCTCGTCTTCACGAGGCCATGCAAGTGGACCGCGAGTTCACGGAGGAGGATCGCCTGCGCATCAACCCGTGCCGCTCGCTGTCCATCACCGCGGCCATGGACTTCGTCAAGAACCCGGTCCAATGCTGCGCGCACGTGCACACGCTCATTCAACAACTCGTGCGCATCGTCGTCATCAAGCGGGACGATCCCAAGACTAAAGGTATGTGTTTGGTGTCAGCTCGTACATCCTTGGCGTACTTTAAATTAGGGCGTTCAAACCATAGTCACAGTGATAAGAGTTACTGGACCAGACTACGCTGTCAAATCATAATCTTAGCCGAAAGCATGCTGGATGCCTTCCTCAAGGATCTCCACAACAACCGGTCTTGTGCTAACCATATACAGCATATATTTATATTACTCATGTAGAATCAAGCATCCTACTAAAAATGTTACGTGTTCGTCGACTTCACACACAACCTTTGAATATGATTGATAATCTTCAACCCGAAAGTCTTTGTAACTTTTCTTGTTCGGACTCGGGACCCGATCTACGTTTATTCTCTTTGTATCTTATAAAAACTTATCCAGCCAAAAGGTGTTGGTGTTCTAATTTAATTTATCTACTCTCATATCGTAAAATTCGAATTACAAAATGCAAAGCGGTTTTATATTAACACACTTTATAAACACAATACCGAAATTTAAAAATAGAATCATATTATAACAGTTCTTTCTATGAAAACGATGTTATAAAATGACTTTTTTTGTCATTATGATACAGTTTGGCCTGGAAACTAGTCTTTTTGGCAAAAAGTTGTCTGGAGCAGCGCCCGTGAACGTACCCCTGTGGCAGCGCCCGCTTTAGCGCATACGTAATAATATGCTGGGTTTTGGCGCCATTCCTATGTTTTCTTGTACTGAATTTGGTGGAAATATTGTTATTTTTGCGTAAAAATGTCCGATAGCAGTGATTGTGAAGAGAATTTGACGTCGCCCGATATTCGGCGACGGAAATGACTCACAATCTTTTACCAGCAAAGTCGAGAAAATTATATGATAAATGCTATGAAGATCTTAAGGAATGGAAAAGCAAAAAATTTCTTACTCTTTTAACTTTGAGTTTCAACACAAATGTCAGAGAGTAGATAAAGTAGTGTATGAAACTGCACATAACTAGGTATCAAACAAAACACTCGTGTGGAACTTTAAAAACCTCGTCTACGGCTCAGTTTTTAAACACACACTCGTTTTTTAATACTCCTCATTATGCAACAGTTTCGTAAACTACTATTAGATGTATATAAAATACTCGGCGGTAACTAAATTCTGTTTCACTTCATAAATACATAAATAATTAAACGTTTTATATTTTCAGATACGATTTTATATCACGGCGAAACGTGGGAACTAATGGGTCGTCGATGGGGCAAAATAGAAAAGGACTTCTGCACAAAGAACAAAACATACGACATTTCAAAGATTCCTGATATCTATGACTGCATCAAGTACGACTTACAACACAACCAACATACTTTACAGTTTGATTTAGCTGAAGAATTATATATTTATGCAAAATATTTAGCTGATATCGTAATACCTCAAGTAAGTTAAGTCTTATATTTTCGCTCTTACATTATTTATTGATATTATTTTATCGTGACCAAAATATTATTTCTCTAACTATTTCTTCTAGGAATACGGTCTAACTATGCAAGAGAAATTAACAATAGGGCAAGGCATTTGCACGCCACTTCTGAAGAAAATAAGAGCCGACTTGCAGAGGAATATAGAAGAATCTGGTGAAGAGACTGTCAATAGGTTAAATCCAAGGTAAGCTATGTCCGTTCATGGTCGTTCCAGCATTATGATAATCCGTGAAAGCAGCGCAAATAAAGCTGTTTTTATTACGAACTAGCTGACCTGGCAGACGTTGTCCTGCCAATTTTCCCAACACCTACCCTACCCATATTTTCTCACCGTTTAAACCTTTCTTGGACTTCCATGAATATTTCAATACTATTATTAGCCAAATCGGTTCAGCCGTTCTCGAGTTTTAGCGAGACTAACGAACAGCAATTCATTTTTATATATATAGATTATGGCATCATACCTAATAGTTACTACTATAGTCAACAGTCTCTGATAAGTTATAGTTTTTTTTTATTAACATAACTGTTTTTTGTTTTGATCCAGGTACAGCCATGGCGTGTCGAGCCCGGGGCGGCACGTGCGCACGCGCCTGTACTTCACGAGCGAGAGTCACGTGCACTCGCTGCTGACTGTGCTGAGGTTCGGCGGACTGCTCGATGTAAGTTCTCTTCAGCTCTATTGTAGATATCTATCAGCTCACCAAGGACTGTCAGGTCTCAGTCGACGCCCCGTGTAGATCGACGCACAGTCATCATTGTTATTCACAACATGTTTTATTTTATCGTTAAATCGTCAAATAAACGCAAATATGAATTTGAATTGCGCGGGAAAAATAACCATAGCTACTACAATTTCAAAGCTCTTACAATTTGATATTGGTCCATATTGATATAAAGAAACGTAGTTGTAATTTTGTATGAGCGTGAAGTTATTAAGAATGTTTGTTTGTAGATAATGAAGGACGAGCAGTGGCGGCGCGCGATGGAGTATGTTTCCATGGTGTCGGAACTCAACTACATGTCCCAGATAGTCGTCATGCTGTACGAAGACCCTACTAAAGACCCCTGCTCGGAAGAAAGGTAACATTGATCCAAGATGAAACACAAAAAATATGCTTTTTGTGGTGCGTTCTAAAAGATTTTTATCATCACATGAAACTATGTCCGAATTACTTCAAATAGCAAAAAAGAAAAAAAAATGACACACGTTTCTTTTTTCTTTTTTGATTGTGATAGATTAGAATATTGTCTACAGCGCTCAGGGTCTAAGCTACAGCGTGTTAGTAAAATAACGCAAAGCCCCTTGGGGTAATAGTTCAACTACAATAGGTCATGAATCTTGAAATCTGAAACAAATTGTGTATTTTTTTTTCATACAAATAGGGTACTTGACTGTTCCTAAATTTACCATGTTTTATGAATTAATTTTAAAATATAGATTAGTAGCAGACGATTCGCGAAGAAAAAAACAGAATCTGTTGAAAAATTTACAGTGATTTTTTAAAGTTTCAATATGTCTGTCTCTTTCAAAAACTATTTTTTGTATGGAGATTATATTGCGTTACTAGCAAGTGACGTCACATGCTAGTAAGTGCCTCTCTGTCTAATCTTGAATTTCAAACCTTTATAACTTGGTCAATTTTAAAGATAGAGCAAAAGTTCGTTCCGGACCGTAATGTTGAATTTGCAAAATGTTGAATTCCAAAATGTTAAAAAATCACGTAACGTGAATGCTTTAACTGTAAACGCATGTTTTTATAGGATTATTTTAGTGTTCGATAGCAGAAACTAACAAGTTTATTTAGTTTATAAAATAAAAAAAGAAGTGAAATACCCTATTGACTCGGCCAGCTCATCACTTCTTTAAATTGTGAAAGAGAACTTGTACAGTTTAATGAGCTGAGCTCGAAGATTTAGCTCTAACTAACACGTTGTATAACGTTGTGCGAAGGTTCCACGTGGAGCTGCACTTCAGCCCGGGCGTGAACTGCTGCGTGCAGAAGAACCTGCCGCCCGGGCCCGGCTTCCGCCCGCACAGCCGCAACCACTCCACCACCAACAACTCCGTACGTATTGCTATACTGCAGTCTGCGTGGGCGTCGCCAAGGGGAGACAGGGGGGAGGGGCAGCTGCCCAGAGATCAAAAAATAATGCAAAACAACCAAAGTCCTAAGTCCACCAGCTTGGCCAATCATGCCCGCACGTCGAAACTTGAATGAATTCACTAATTATTACAATCACCGAAGAGGTGAGATGACACTCGCACTACCATTGTAAAGTTTCACGTGAACCATTATCACACTGATATTACGACAACAAACAAAAACACTGAACCACCGAGTCGACAAAAAAAAACCATATAACTACCGAACCTGTTCACAAAATTTCACGAGAATCAGTTGCGAAATGCGACCCATAGAGGAGAACAGCCGGACATCCGCCGGACAAATGAACATATGAAAGCATTTTTATGCCCAAGTTGAAAGATAAATTTTTCGCTCGCGCTTCATGTTTGGATACTTCGACATTTGTTCCGCTTTTACGCTCAGAGTACTGAACGGATTAGGATGAAATTTGGAATGGAGATAGTTTGTACCCTACATTAACTAACACAAAGGATATAACATAATCGAATTCTATCAATAAGATTTATTAGTCATAAAACACAAAAAGAGAGCCGAGTGAGTTAGCAAAAAAACAATTGAATAACGATACCCTGACAACAAACTGTTATAGTTTTTCATAAGCTAATAAATAAATTTTAATTTTTTTCATTTAAAAATTTTAACTGTTATTATTCTTGTTTTTTTTTTAGAGTTCATCAGATGAAGTGAAATGTATAGAAGAAGAAGGAGAAGACGATCAAATGGCGAGCCAGGAGACGTTACAACCAGTAAGAAATGTTCGTTTTAGTAGCTTCTTATCATCTGAAATTACTTTATTAAATGGACGTGCTACTTACTGCTTTGTCGTTCGACAGGATGGTGACGACTTCGACACATTTTCTCAAAGTACAACTAAATCAAAATTGAGGCCATCAGATCCTATTCCTATTTGGTAAGTAAACATAATCATCATTATCAACAGCTCATATAATACGTCCCCACCGAGGGGCTCGAGCCTACCGGGCGATTGGGCCTTAGTCGACCACGCTGGCCCAGCGCGGGTTGGTCGACTTCACACACAACTTTTGAATTTCTTCGGAGTGTGCAAGTTTCATCACGACGTTTTCCTTAACCGTAAAGGGCCCCAGAGACGGTCAAACGGTTTAATTCAAACACGTAAAGTTTGGTTTGACTCAAACCATTTTGATCGTTTACAAAGGTGGTTTGAACGGTTTGTCAAATATTTACGTGTTTGAAGCATGTTTAATGCAATTTCATATTTTTGTTGTGTTTGACGCGTCAGAAGTGTAATTACGACAGCGCAGAGCCGTTTGACAAACCGTTCAAACCGACCTCGGTGGGGACACTGTCAAGCAAAAATCTCTTTGTGAGACTTTCCCCAGTTTGGTTAGAACATGATGGCTGAATCCCCTGATTGTCCGAACAGAAAGATGATTCCGTGCTTCGAAAAGCACGGCCGTTGGTCCCGGCAACTATCTAGTCGTTACATGAGTCAAGTCAGTGGCCTTTGGCGGCTCTAGAACACTGCCACCAGGGTTTGTGTGGTCGGTTGTCGACCTTACAACCCACACGATGATGATGATGATGATGACCATTGAATCAATTTTATTCGAAACTAATTTAAACATTTTATGAACTTTAGTGCCCGTTCTGGAATGTTTGCGTCTGTAATCATATTTTATGAGATATGTTTTATTGAGGTCGGTCACCCGCACAATGATGATGATAGTGGTTGATAAGCAGGGTTTTTAATATATTTCAGCAACCTACATTATACAGTAAGCGGTCACGAGGCGTCGACGCTCGCCGCGCGCCTGAACGCCGAGCTGCGCGCACGCAGCCACGCCTCCGACCAGCCCACTGACCACGCGCAGGTTAGCTTGGTCACTGTTTACACAACAGGGAATCTTACTGCCTTTTTCTCCCGCAAGAGGAGTCACATAAACATGGCGTAAAATTGCAGTTCTCCAAAAACAGATTACATTTAAAATCAGTCACATGGTCTAAGTTTCTCTTAAGTCACAGACTTCGGCGACTTGGGCGCGGCTGAACAATTTTAGTACAGTCAATGACAGAAACACTCGAGACAGACGCGCCTAGACGTGCGTATACTTGTTGGCTGTCTCAGGTAATTTTGTAACCGATAGTACTTCATTTGACATTTCTAAGAACAGTTTTGGCTTAGTTTTCGCTCAGAATGTCGCCCTTGGTTTACAAAAAGTATAGTCGAGAAGTAAATAAAAATATAGTTTAACTTTTCCTTCAGTAATAAATTAATGTTTCTTTGAACAAATCCTTCCAGTGCGAAGAGAAAGAGTCCAAAGACCAGGAGGAACCCCAACCTCGTGCCAGAAGCTACGACCAGCATAAGCAGAGCCACGACAATGGTAAGAGCGGCCGGACCGCGGGCCCCGGCTTGCCTGGCTGCTGCCTCACTAACGCGCTGTCTACTAACCGCTCGGTTACCACCCGCGCCGTATTACATAAAGTTACAAAATCTAAGTATTCTTTCCTGAACATGTTCGTTGAAATCTCGCAGTGTTTTGAGCGGTGGCTCCATCCATGTGGCTAAAAATTTTTCATTTTTCCAATTTTGATAAAGAGGAAAATACCAGATGGTTGAAGCTTGTTCGCCCTCATAGGCTCGAGCTCCTTGGTGGGATCTGATGATAAAATGCTTGTTGGTAGACGTTATAATTTTGATATAGGAATGATGATAAAACTTTGCTGCTCACTTGTTTGATAACTATAATTCAAATAAGTTAGTACTTACAAAAGTTTTTGTGACTTTGTGTAACAGGCGCTTGTTTTTGATACCGTGTTTTAAAGTTACTATTTGTAATTTTAAAATCGTCCAAGAAAGTCTAATATTAAATACTATATTTATTTCTTGTTAACTACAAAGCACGGATCGGTGTTATATGTACTTAATTTGTGTACAATATTTTTAAAATAATATAAATTATAATAGTTTAGGAGCTGTTCAGAGTGGAGGTTATTGGATTTTTTTTACTAAACTGATAAGTACCGAAGTAACCTTTTAAACTTTCAACTAGTTATACAATGTGTAGTAATTTTATGTAACTTGATAGATTAGTGGGGTGTTCGAATCGTTTAGTTTCGTTTTGCTCACAAACTTCCTAGTCATCTATAGTTTACTTTATTACTACATAATTCATAAATGTAGGTAGATAATTATTATTCGTTAAATTTAAATCGCAAATTGCAGTAAAATTACGTTAAGTTCAAACTTTACTCATATATCAGAACACTTCAATTTTACTGCACTATGCAACGACTCTGACGGAGAACTTGCACTGACTTTGTCGCGTCGCCGCCCGACCCGCCGGGCGATTGCGTAAGCGGACTTGCTTTGCTTGGGGCGGGTTTGAAGACCGCCAGCGGCTTTCAAGCGATCGCGTAAGGAACAAGCCAAGTCAACGAAGACGATTACAAGTGAGTATTTTTACTCTTTGTCCCCAAGACGATTACCGTCCCAAAAGTTAGACAATTCCTACAATCGGAATCGGAATACCGTTCAACTTGCTTGAAGCCAAGCCAAGTGAACGAAGCAAGCTCGACTTACGCGATCGCGGCCCCGGCGTCTAACGCGCGTGCGCCGGCGTCGGCCTGCGCTGCAACAGCTTGCAAGGCGTCGACCACCAAGGTGCGTTGATTCGAACGCCGCTGCAAGCTCACATCGTTCGGATCTCGGTGCTATCATGACGACTATTGATAATATTATATTTGTATTGCATTTATTTATCTGTGGTGGTAAGGTTAAAGTTAAAGGGAAGAATTATAGCTTACTTGTGTCGTCCGTCCTGTTGAAATGGCTATACGCGCTTCATACAAAGTTATGTGTAAGATATTCATAAATATTTAATTTCAAGTAGAAATTTCAGTAATGAATTTGGTAGGCATCATTTAAATAGATCTCATTTTAAATTAGAACTCAAATCATTAAATCATTATGCTATTAGCTTCAGTACATTTCAAGTCTCTTACAAGTTTCTTCATGGGTAAATAAAAGGTTGCTTCTCTAGGAACTAGACACTGCCTTTTACAGTAATTAATTTGTCCGTTTAGTTCGACGAGCCTTTCAAAGCACGCGACATTTTGCTCCCCAATGTTTTGAAAAGCGCCTCGAGCCTACTTTAGGGTGCGTTGGGAAGACTAGTTGAAGCGGAGATAATTAAGAAAAGCTTTTTTAAACCAAAGAATAATACAGTATCTTATGAGTCCTTTTAAATTGTCACTTTTCTTCGCTTCAAATAAAACGCAATACTCCTTTATTAAAAAGAGATACTTTATTAGATACTGAAACCGTGATTAAATGTGTTTAAGTAGTGTATAACTGACATGTTTTCTGTAATTATTGACCTGTTTACTTCTGAGTGTGTAGTGTGGCCGGCGCCGCCGACTGCGCACTGTAGCTCACTCTGGCCGACGATCTTGTGTGTTTGCGTTGCATTGCTCCTCGCTCCCGGTTTGACTACTGTACAAACTTGCATGCCGTGTGCATTAACACTTGACTAACTTCTGTTATTCTTAAGATGAACCTAACATGTGGCAGTGCTGGTAACGTGGTGCCTCAGTCGCAACACTTCTTCTCTAGTCACGTAGGCTCGTGGATATTGAAGAAGCTCGCGATTTGGCGTCACGTTCCGCCGAGGGAGAACAGTCGTCAAACTGAAAAACTGGGTGATGGGACATTCTTACATGATAGTGTGATGACGACCGCGACTTTCGATCAGTTCTCTCATAAAGCACGCTTATCGACGCACAGTTTTATTCTATTATTATATTTCACTATTTATATATTTTATTTTTATTCTATTTACTAATTTATTTTCTCTGTTTCTGTCACCACCCTCTGTCTTCTAACGTCTCTCGCGTCACGTAACACGTAACACCCTACTAACCGGCATAAGCAGGCGCGCGCGCTAACCTCCCCGTACTAACCTTAACGCCGTCGGGCCGGGCCGCCAGCCCCGCCTCGCCCCTCACCCCTCTCATTAACGTCGACGGCGTCGAGTCCTCCACTAACGAGCTTCCGCTGTCCGCGATCACGTTCCGCCCCCGTCCGGCGGGCGAGGGGGCGGGAGCGGGCGCGGGGGGCGGGCGTGTGGCCTCGTGGCCGCAGCTGCCCCGGGGCGCCAGCTGTAGCGTGTGCGCGGGCGCAGGGCGGCGCCAGCGGCACAGCATCGCCGGCCAGATGAGCTACCTCAAGATGCTGGGGCTGGGCGCGCGCGGCAAGCTGCCCGGCGCCGCGGGGCTGTTCAGCACTGCCGTCATCTCGGGCTCCAGCTCCGCGCCCAACTTGCGGGTCTGCATCCCATCCACAGCCACCAGCAACAGTGAGTATGCGCGCCGCAACTAATTTATGAGCGCTGATCTTTGTGCCAATATCTCTCTTTCTTTACGTAAATGCTTAGGTGTAATATCGCCCGCCACTTTCGCCGAGCGCTGATAAACCGTTGCGCCTAAAGATCTTAATTATTTACTTATGGTGTAGCAAGAGTCTCAGTAAACGTAGTTGCAATACAAAGTAAGATATTATATCAGTCACGTTTATTATCACATAGTGGACACAGTATCTCAGGGTCTCTTCAACATAAGAGGCAATCTTCTAGCGCTTCTTTTAGAATTCTTCAAACAGACGTAAACATTAGTACTGAATAATTGATGTATTGTAGTGGGTAGTGTATTATTTACTGTACTTAGACCCTGATTTATTTTTCATAAAATTATTCTGCTTTATAGATTAAAAAAAAAGTAGTAATATGTAAGAACTGTTAATTTTAGTTCTTTCTTCTGGTAGTCTTGATGTTAGTAGTAGTATTAATTGTAAATTATTATCTAAGGGTACCCAACTCCTGGCCGTCTTTACTATTTACTGTTTTGAAAATTCGAAATATTACATTTACGAAATTAAATAAAGGTCACGGCTCATCTTGTACTTGCAAGGAAGATGAGAAGACCAGCTGCGAGTGGCTCAGACAGTTTTCGACAAGTAAGTTTTGAATACAGTAGTGTTTTTGTTCGGAACCTGCTTTGTCCCTATGCTATCATTTAACGTCATTGATCCATCGAGAGGTCGGATATGGATGAGTTGTTCATGTAACGCTGCTATACTGACTGCCTTTAACATTCCTAGTCTACTTATCGGTTATTTTTATTGTAAATCGCAGCTAAAGTAGGAAAAGCCAGCAACGTGCCCATCACGATGAATTTTATTTATGCAATTTAATATTTGCTTGTCCCTACTTAATATTATGGCTCAAAGCACCACCTACCACTTTTTATTTTTATTATATTCACAAGTTTAAATTAAAACATTGCCCTTTCACTAGAAGCACGTCACACCAAAGAGGATATCTAGCGTTACACGACGATTAAAAGTTTAGAAAATTAAATAAGGTACCTTCTTGAGTTTTCTGTAGATGGTGCATTTAAAAAAATATCAGGGATGATGTCCCTCCACAAACGTCGAACAAATTAATAAAACATACTATTGATTTTTAAATTAAAGCCATAGTATAAAATAAAAGAAATCTTTTAAGTTATGGATATAATAGGTAAGTATGTGCGAGCGTGCCATCTAGAGAAACTATGTCACCAAATTGTCAAAATCAACTTTTTTCTTACAAGTCGTTACAAATTTCAAATCCTATGCTTGTTCTATTGTCGTAATCGCACTAACAATGCGGAATAAAACAACAGAGAAGGACAACCTATCAATCTTTTCCACACGAGCGGTATGATCCAGGGTTTTCATTCTAAGTTCAAAGCTCCTGCTTCGTTACTTCTGCTGCATCAAGCGTTATATGTACGCTCTTTAAACTTGTGTTGTCGAATTCAGCCGCCCTGGAAGGGTTCTGCGGCGTGCCGGCGATCCGACCGCTGGAAACGCTGCACAACGCGCTGTCGCTGCGGCAGCTAGACGCCTTCCTGGAGCGAGTCACCGCGGCGCCCGTCGTGCTCGGGACTCCGCCCCCGCCGGTGCCGCAGCCCAAGCAACCCTCGCCCACTAACAGTATGAACCTTTTTCATTATCATTCAATAATTCTGACAAAAGGGTTTAGTGAGGACCTTACAACCCACTTGAGATGAAGATGAAGAAGTTCAATTAACAAACTGACAATAATCTGGAGACGTCAAATAAATAGGTGGAGACGTGGATGGCTACATAAGAGATGACGGGAAGACTTTAATTCCTTTTCAAGGGGTTGACTTGAAGAAGCCAAAGATAGGAAGCCGTGGAGGTGGAAGAAGCCTTTTCCAGCAGCTGAACTATTCTGACCTATTTTTTTCTCAAAAATGGGGGACATCTTACACACAACTGTCTGATCCCAAACTATAAGCAGCAGTGTCACTATTTTTTTATCATGTTCATATAACTGAAATCTTGTTATCCATACATGCTTCTGTGATTAAGAGAAGACTATGAATGTGTCCCAGGTGTAGGTTGGAGCGGGCCTTCATCGCTCATGTCGTCGTCGGGCGAGCTGCCCAGCGGGTTGTCCTCCGCCGGACCCTCCTCGCCCAACTCCAACTACGCGTCCAACTCCGATAACAAAAACAACATTTCGGAATGGTATGGAAATAAACATTTTCACTCATTCTATGAAGTCATTCGGTAATACTTTCCTGTAAATAGTTCTAAATAGATAGCTATCATTCACTTCATACAACTAAATTGGGTCTTCAATTTATTTCCAATCTAATTATTTATTACTGATTTGACAGTAAAATATATCAAATATTCTGTTGAACCAAAATCATTTAAAGTGCCCAGCACACATGCTTACAAAAATATCTAAAAAGAGGCTTATACGCCAAAGAGTTCTTTTCTTAGTTATCGGCTACTGTCAAATCTGTAATAGGTTTCATGCTATAAAATTTGGTCTAACTATGAGTGTTTCTGGTTTTGATTGTGTCTGGAAGACTTATTTACCCAAGTTTTCCAGATTCTGTATCTAATACAAAAGTTTTGCTTGAATTTGTAACTACCTTCAATTTGAGGTAATTCTAAGTTTCTGAATTTCATCGGTCAGTGAGTTTTATCATCTTATTGTTTCTGGCTGACTACTGCTGCTTTCACACAAGATTTAGTGGAATGATAGTTTTTGAATCGTTTTTGGGCATGTGATTTTTTCTAATGTTTTGTTAATTTTACTGTCTATACATTTGACTTCTAACCACATCTATACGTAAGGATATTCTGATCATCATATTTTTTATCGATCATTTGAGTAGTTCGCATCACGAATTGAACACTCAATTCTATCACTGAACACTGTACTCAAGGGCAAACTATACAAACATAAATGAGTTTTGTACTTTGTGTTATTTAATCTGGTTTTTAACGGGCCAAACGTTAGATTTTGAAATATTGTTACGTAAATGAAGCGTTTGTGAATTTCACTCCACCGCTAGGCGTCAAGAAATCTTGTGTGAAAACAGATCTGATGGTCAGTCAGGCTCTCGCTGGCTCTCGTGACCAGTAAAGTAGGTAACGGTAAAGCTTGGCGGTATTGCAGTAGCGCGTGGGGAAGAGCGGCGCCGAAACTCCCCCAGTGGGAAGCGGAGGCGGCCACGCTCTGCGCGCTCGACCACTGCCTGCACCCTTACATGCCACACAATGTAGCAGGTACACCTCCTTTGTTCACCGATATATTAGGGAGAGTAGCCAGCTACTGGAACCGGAAGACGCAGCGTGGGTAGCCAAACAAAAGAGCCTGACGATCTGGTGAAGGTCGCGGTAAGCCGCTTGATACGGGCAGGTCAGGACCGGTCGTTGTGGATATTCTTAGGGGAGACCTTCGTCCAGCTGCAGCAGTGGACTTCTTTCAATGATGATGATGAACCCCGCTACTATTCGAATGTACACTAGCGCCACTTGTGAAAACGTAATAAGTTCGACAGGATAGATAAACCCTTCTTTTGCACCATGCTTACATAGAACCACAGAGTACTATAATAATAGAACTATATATATAATAATATACCCGTAAGCGCTTATTACACTTCTCTTAGGGTGGCTTTTACCAAATAGTGTTTAAAATTAGCTAAATTTGAATTAACTAATAATAATTAACCCCTAATTGCAATTTAAATTAATTAAAATTAGTAATGTCTTGCACCAAATAGATTTTGTCATTAATTAAGAAATTGTAATTAGAGTCTCTTCTGTGACAATTTTTGTAGAAAATAAACTAAAAAATAATGTCTATGACTACCAACCTACGTTCCATTTTACGTCAGTAACATTTTTGACTATAGAAATTTAAATTATTTGACAGGTTCCATACCGTACATCGAAAATTGTTTGCTTGGTTTGAAACGTGTGCATGGCAGCTAAAGACCGTTGTCTTGACGACTGCAGCAAACAACATCAAAATGACACTTTTGTTAATCGCTATTAGCTTAGTTAATTTGCCATTTTTCTGTAATTAATTTTGACAGCTCACCTAATTGTGATTATGTATGGTGCAATACGTTGAACAACATTTTCTATTTAAATACCATTTTAATTTCAATTAGGGGTTTCGTAAAAGTGGCCCTTAATATTGGATGCTAACTACCGGTTGTTTCTCTTGCTGTACTGGTTTTATATTAGTAATTTGCCGTCATAAATAAGTGCGGCCCAAGCACTGCAATATAATTTAGGCAATGCCACTGAATTGACAGGGAGAGAACGCTTTTTAACATCTTAGGCGCAATTTATACAGAAAAAACATGTGACGAGCGACATGACATCACTTTCTAATGCGGTGATTGGTGAACCTAATAAAAAATGTATGGTCGCTCCGCGCGTCGCCGGCAAACGACTTTTGTTAGCAAAGGCACAATATGTCCGCAACGCTCGCCTTCTCTGTATAAATTACGCCTTAGTGAGACAAACAAAAATAGAAAATATAAATGCATAACCATATCTCATTTTGTCCAGCGGGTCCTGACGGACACATGTTTTGCATGTTAAAATAAACTTCTCGCAATAAATGCATGTTTCAAGGTGTAGAAAACCTCAGTACACGTTGGGAAAAAGACTTAGATCTCTTAGCATGATTTAGCTACATACATACTTAACGAGGGTCTTCTAACTTATTTTACATATGCCGAATAAACAATAGGTAGGTACTTCAACTTGTACATATTATACAATACAATATTCTTTATTGACAACAATACAGAAACAGCAGGTTTGTTTTTTTACGGACTAATCGCTATTTCTACCAGAAGAGGCAATATCGCGGGCGCAGACTTGCGGGACAGCGGGCTCGTACCTCTTGGAACTCTATGACAACGTATAGATACGTTTAGGTCCGTTTAAGTCCGTGCCCCCAGCTGGGGGCGCCCTCAGACGGGCACGGACCTCGACCCAGAACGTTGCCAAGGTGAAAAACGCGTCGGTGAAGAAACAGCGGAAAAAAAACAAGACAGAACAGAAGAGTTACAAAGACCGATTTCCGAAAAACTGCGCGCATGTTTTGTATATTTCCTGTAGGCTAGGTCGTGAAAGGCGACGATGACGAGCTCCATTTTTTTGAAGTGTTAGGGAAAGGTAAGACTAATGCTAAGAAGGCTTATTGTATGTTCAGTAAAGGCTACAAATGCGGTATTTAAAGTTAATGCATATCCTCGGGAACACCATATTGTATAAAACTCGCAAAGTTAGCCCATAGACAATAGAGAAAGAATATCACATTTTGTCAAGTTTAGCTGCGAAAACGTGGTAGGTATCATGTCTGCATACCTCGGAGTCGCGGGTTCGAATCCCGTTTAGAGCAAACATTTGTGTTAATTTGGTTAAGAGCACTTGGGTTTGCTGTTTGTCTTGCGTCTGTCTGCAGCTGCCTGATACCCCAGAGTACAGGTTCTGCCTAGTTTGAGATCTGATAGCCTTGTGTGAGATGTCAAATCTAGTGCTTTTTGAATAGGCATTATTATTAACGTGAATTGTATTGCAAATAGGTTCATCTATTAGTGGAGACGTGACGCCGGTGTCGCTGACCTCGGAGCTGGAGTTCAACAGCAACGAGGCGACGGCCGGCTCCATCACTGACCACGATCTTATGGTGAGTAACCAAAGACAACCTCATTCTCGTCTCTAAGAAGGGAAAATCTGTCTAAGCAGTCACAGATGGCGATTTGTTTTTCTAAGGTAAAAATAGCGTATACCTACGTACGTTTTAATTCGTTTACGCGTGTTGAATAAAAATAGAGGGTTTGTAATTATAACAGTGTGCAATAAACAAAGATTGCACTACTTGTAAGAAAAAAACACTTATAAATTCTGAGACAAAACTGTAAGTATTTTTTCTCACAGAGTGCAGAAGGCGAGGACGACGAAGAAACATTATCAGTAGACCCGTGCGGATCTCCAGTGAGGATCATCAGGAACGACCTGAGCCCCCTGGCGGGCGCCGCGGGCTGCCTGGCCGACGCCTGCCTGCCTTCCACCAGCGCCACCACCTTCTACGGCCTCGACCTGCAGCAGACCAAGGAAAACCTTTGCAAGGACATGCCCTCCAGCAGCAAAAACTTCAATCTCGAGCTCGACCTCTCCAACAAATGCCAGAAAGGAGAATCGACTTACACGAGCAACTTAGACTCTTTAAACTTACAGAGCAAAGACAGCAAAATTAAAAATAATAAGAGAGATGAGATACTTAATAATGATAGGAGGTACAGCGACAGCGTGGCGCCGAGGGGCGGTAACTTGTCGCAGGTGGGCAGCCGGTTCAAGACGACGCTGGTGGCCGAGGAGTCGCTGCGGCCCGACGACAGTAAGTCCAACAATACCACCCCGACCACGACCGCCGATGAGCCCAACGCGCCCCTACTGCTGAAAGCTAAAAATCCTAACGTTAAACCAGGATTCACCATTACGGACAGTTAAATGCTATAAATGTGATAGTAACTCTTTATATAATTAACGGGTATATTAGCGGAATCTCATCATTCAGCGTTTCCGAGCTACGGCTTTATTAGACGAAAAACACTAATTTAAGTTGTTGTAAGATTCTACATTTGGTGAATAAAAAAGTGGCGGTGGTGCAGCGAAAAGAGCAATCCTTATAAGTGAAAATAAAAACACCATGATGCCATGAATAAATATGCGCCCTATACTTAATTATGTAAAGTTATGATATATATCTTGTGATAACCTGCAAAGCTTTGTATGGACCATTATTTAGATAATCCCTGAGAATGTTTTCGTGTTGATAGCAAATTGTTAATTGTATATTCTTGTTATTTACAATTTATGTATATTTTGAGTGAAGTTTTTGATTAGATTTTACTTTTTATAAATGCAATGGTTTTTTCAGATAATGAACATCATCCAGAATCAACATGCTTTTTGTAGCAATTTTTGTGCAAATGCTCGTTATCTTCACCCACACCAGTTTTTTAAAGAATAAAGAAGTTGTAAACAATTGTTCTACTAGCTTTAAGGATTTTATGTAGAAAAACAAAATATACAAATAAACTACTATAATTATTATTTCTTCAGTTATTTTTTACTCTTGCACTCCAGCAGCAGTCTGCTTTATATTTGTTTTTCATTAAGTTTTAAATATTTTAGTTTTCTTTTTTTCCTTCTTTTATGTGTGGTATGAAAACTAAAAAAGTGAAGGACTGAGGGCCCGAATAAAGGCCACTTTCAATCAATGAGAAGTACCGACCTGTTCTATCTTTTACAAAATTTAACTATTAAGTAGCTAAAAGTCTCGGACCAACTTGGAGCTAAAAGTAAAAGGTTTTCAAAAATTTACCTAATAAACTCTCAGAAGTGCGAGGATTAAGGGTCCACTTTGAACGTAGACATACAGAGTATGATGGTGTTTTGTGACATATCTTATGTTCACAAATTTTGTTTATAATTTAACATACAAATGATTTTTTTTTGTTTTGCGAAATCGCCGTAAAGACTTTCTACGTAGTGTACATAGTTTACCAGCTACGAATTTACCAGGTACAGGTGGGCCCACCTTCCAGCCTACAGCTCTCTTATTTGATTTTCACACAATTTGATTTCAAGTTCCACAATTGTTTTGGAATGTTCTCTAATTTCTAAACACATTTTCAAAGAGTTTTAACGAAGTGCCCCTCACACCAATCTCACATAATTAAATTGTACGTCTGAGAAGGGTCTAAGAACAGGTGCTGATGAAACCTTCACTGGTCCGGAACCTCGGCTACCAATACCTCAAAGAATAACAATTGGAGTGATTAAAAAGAAGATAACCACAGAAACAAACGCCAGATGGAGGGAGACAAAAGGTCTCCGACAGTCAAAACTGTTCATCGAGGCGATTGATAAAAAGCAAACCAAAAGACTACTGGAATGTAAGAAAAATGAGGCGAGGCTGGTCACAGGGATAATTACTGGACACTGTGCACTAAACAGACACCTCACTATTATGAAGAAAGCCACAGATCCGTCATGTCCCGAATGTGGGGAAGAAGAAACAAGCATTCACCTAATTGCGGAATGCCCTATGTATTCTCTACCAAGATGGGAGATACTAGGAACCGATAGGATTGATAGGGAACAGTTAAGGGACATTTCAATAGGGAACATAATCAGACTTTGCAAAGCATCGGGTAGATTCGAGGGGTCGACGCTGCCGGGGCACCAGTAAAACCAGTGCTCCTCGGTTGTCTCCTAGAGGAATAGCGGGGCGAGGACTAACCTGTTGAACCGCCGAAGAGGACGAGTTGTGTGACACCATGCGATCCGGAGGATCCCACGCTAAGGAAGTGTGGGAGCACTAACGAGGAACTCTGGTCGGGGGGGGGAGCTCCGTGGGGGGGAATCTCCGGGTTTCCTTCATGCGGAGTGGTACCCCCTTCTGTCAGTGGTGAATCGGCTAAGACGCTCCAGCAAGCGCTTACCTGGAGCGGTGGGAGAGGATACGTGTGGGGGCAGAACTCGTCCGGGGAGAGCGAGGGAACAGGGAGTAATGTCCGATGCACCGCGAGTCCGAAGGGTGACAACCGAACTGGGAATTAGGGGTGAAATAGTTCTACGAACAGAGCAGGTCACCCGTCTGCGCTCCGTCGCAGGCGTCCCCCATAAGACATACATACATACATAGGGTCTAAGCTGAGAAGAGTTTGTCTCTTGTATGTACTCATTAGATAATTTTATTATGTACTGTAAAAAATACAAAAAAGTAGATGAAGATTTCCTAGAAACAGCTGTCATGCATATGGAGGGTCTAAAACACAGCTTACTTGCACCAAACACAGTATACATTTTAATATTTTTATTTAAACCAAAACATCATTCACACTAATATCAATTTGACTCAACAAAAACTAAGCTTAAACTTAAAAATAAAACCATAATGACCAGATACATCACATAATAGTAAATGCTAACAATAAAATACTAAGCAATGAACTGGCTTTGTTTACTCTGACTTGAGTTGTTTCGGTGCCTTGTTAAACATAGACAACACTGCGTTGAACATGCCTCGGTGCTGGACTCCTGGCCACAACAGCATCACAATGGAAAGGATATACAAAAGAAAGATGTTATTGAAAGAAGATGACATCCATGCCAATGTTAACAGCATGCTGATAGAGATCACGTAATACTGGAACAAAATAATTCAATCATAATTTGCTTTTTTAAGTAATAACAAATATTGTTCAGTTGATATTAGGTACCCACCATGCAGGGACTAGTGTCTCTCAATGAATAAAAGGTCATAATTTGACTCATGGTCTTATTGTATTGTGCCACAATACTTCGGCAGATGTCTTCAAACATTTTCTCCTTTTGCCCAGTCCATGAGCTTGGTCCAAACACAGAGCTGCAGATTATAGGCACAATGAAGTCAACAAAATTCAGTATCAATCCCATAACAGCAAAAGTGGTGAGCGAGTTCAGGTCCATAAGCCAGATCAATAAATAAAGAAAAGAGACTGCGCCAAATATCGCAGCTGGATGCCACTGTTGTTCCCATAGCATAACCGATTTCAAAGGTATCAAAGCCATTCGCCAGCCCTCTAGTAGCCTTTTAAGCTTCTTGACTTGTTGCTCCTGAAATAAAAATGCAATAAAGTAATGGTATAAATGTCAACTCAGTGGATCGACGATATGGAGCTGAGGAGGACTTGGCTGAGGTTCGCACAGGATCGCAAAGTTTGGCACGAAAGAGGCTTATTCTCTGCAGTGGGTAACAAAGGGCTGATGATGATGATGATAGATAACGATCTACATAGGTACACAAAGTGTCCGTACACTGCAAAACGAAAAACGAGCAAAATCATAGAAGAACCCTCGACTTACCTGATCTTGATCTGCCATTTCTTGTAACCTTTAACCACAAATAATGAAAAAAATAAAGCACCTGGCTGCAACAAATACTCTTAACAACAATTATTCCGTTAGACCTGGATATAACTTCGCGTTTTGAAAAATATTCAAAACAAAGAAAACGGAAACCACCGCACGGAGACCGAAATTGTAATGTCAAAGCTGATGCGACTCTATGGTAAAAAAATCATGAAAAAATCGACATTCACCCTGCGTTCCGAGACGCGCTGAAATTGATTTCAGCGCACTCATTCGCTCATGAGCCGTATTTTTTTTTTTTTTTTTTCGTTTTGGCATAATGCTATTTGCACATTGCCACATACAAAGTGAGGAAACGTAACGCGATTTAAAGTATTAGGAAAAACGGAATTCGGAAAAGGAATAGGATTGGTTTAATGAACAGGAATTTATTAGGAAGGAAAATAGAAAGGTATAGATATAAAATTAATTAATCGCGATTTCTGAATCGGTACGCGAGTAATCGCTGTCGTCGGCGTTAGTATTTTAGTAAAATCTGATTCGGAATATACCCATATGGTGGGTTTGCAATGCCATCCTATCACCCTACTTCTGTTCTGCTGGCCATTTTTTGGATTGAAATTGAAGACCAGAAAGTTCGAAAATTGTTTACTTGGAGAAAATGCAGGCATTAAAGTCTACGTAATATTTTTGTTAAATGAAAGCAGTTATTATAAATTATCATAGTTCTTTATTTCAACTATACCTATGCCACAATAAGCGACAGAATACAACATCTAAAACAAAGTTATAAATAAATAAACATGTGGGGACATCTTACACACGGCCATACAATACAATACAAATATTCCGTCCATCCCATACTACACAGAGCTTGTACTATGGGTACCAGACAGCTGATATACATACATAAATAGATAAATACATACTTATATCATGGACCACTATTAGTCCATGCTTATATATAAACAACAATCAGACAAAGTTATTTTATAAATTCTTAAAAGTTTGTCTATACATAGACAGTGTAATAATTATAAGGAATGATCTTATACTTTACTCATTGTAGGTTTAATGGAGCCACATTTCTGTCTACAGTAATGAGACACCAATCCTTTTTATTTGATTCTACGAAAATATCTCTTGCATGGAGATTTTGCTTTATCGTGAGTAAGAGTCTGAAAAATTAAAACTATGTTACTATATTGATTTTGTTCATATAATAAAAAGAACAATATTAAGATTTATACTCTGAGAGTAATAATACAAAATTATCACAATACTTACAATCACACATTCATCATCAGTGAAATGATAATGACGTGAACATTTTTCCCCTGTCTCAGGAATTACAGAGTGTGTTACCATTTCACTATCATTTTCAATTGTAGTTTTACTCTGAAACCAACATAAGTTTAAGAAGAAATATTTAGGTTAATATAATAATAGAAACCTTAGAGAAGAGGAGATCCAGAATATTATATTCTACATAAAAAGTTGTTACAATGGCTTATGGTAAAGCTCTGACAACACGTTTTATGAGGCTGGTAGTTGACCTTACAATATATACATGATTAGATATTTACTTTTATGGTTGTACTTGGCATTCGTTCATCATACTCCTCTCCAAGTTTAAATGTGGTTTCTGTAGTCCTGATAAGTGAAGAGTTCTTGATAGTCATTGTGTCACCATCTAATGTGATCTCCATCATGGGAGAAGACATAGCCATCATTTTCCGTCCTATGTATGGCACACCTGCAAAATTAAATAAATTATTTTGTAGATGCTTGATGGAATGACCCAGTTATACGATATATTTAAACATACCAACTGCAATGAAGTAGTCGTCAAAGTTCTCATTCTTGTAATGCTGATATTTCCCTGGTATTGAAGGCATTGCTTTGTGCTAAAATAATGTTATATTTATGTGCTTCTGAGTATATAAAAAGGTACTGCTAACCGAAAGTATATAAGCCAAACTAACAAACAACAATATCTGGTTGGCTGTTGCCGTTGTAGATAGATAATAGAACCTTATAAGGAACACTGTAAAATAACCACAGGTTTCGTAAGAAATCAAATACAAAAAGATCGTTCTGCTGCAAGATTCGTAGGCTGCAAGCAAAACAACAAAGACACAGAGAACCTTTTTTTTTTTTTTTTTTTTGGCATGGTGCGGTTTGCACATCGCCACAGTCATTTTGTTAAAAAGGAGGAAACGTATAATGTATTATAAATATTGAATTAGGATCGGAATTTGGATAGGTTTCAGAAGGGATTATTATAGGAAAATAAACAGTAGGAAAACAGGAAATATTATACATAAGATTTAGATAGATAAACAGAAGTTGATAATATATTACTTAGCAACAATGTACACAAAATATTAAATGCTAATATTATTAATAATTATAAAACTACTTATAGATTTATATATTACAGGATCCTTAGTAGCCAGTAGGATAGGAACTGATGTAGGAAAAGGAATTTTGAAGGACAATAAATCATTATAGAAAGAAATATAGTCAAGTAACGGACAGGCAAAAAATATATGGTTTAAATCACCAACCTCGCCACACTCACACAAGTCATCACGAGCTATGTTGATTCTGGCGAGGTGAACCGGCGTACAAGCATGGCCCAGTCTCATACGTATAATAATACTAGTGACTCGCTTGACAAACCTTAATTTCGAAAACCAGGGCTTAGAAGGTATAGAAGGTTGAATTTACGCGTAAAATTTGCCTTTTCGTTGAATACTCTCTGTCCACATCTGACTCCAGGAGTTTCGAAGGTCAGATGTGGGCAGGCAGGCCAGATCATGACAATAGTTCATGTATGGATGCATATCACCACACACAACAGCCTCATTTGCCAGTCTATCAGCTTTAATATTACCACTGATACCACTATGTCCTGGTACCCATGCGAAGGAAATTATAACTCCACGTTTAAAACATTCATGTAATATCTGTCGGGTTTTCAATATTATGGGAAAAATAACTCTAAAATTAAAAGGAAATTTTGATAAAGCTTGCAGGGAACTCATTGAATCAGTGAAGATTACACTCTTCTGGAGCTGTGCTATTCGGATATATTCTACAGCTTTATATAAGCCAAAGCACTCACCAGTGAACACCGATGATTCCGGAGGAAGTTTTACTTGTTGATATGTTTTGTATTGGGAATGGTAAATCCCTACACCCACATGACCAGAAGCTGAATGTTTAGAGGCGTCAGTGAAAATATAATGATAATTATCCCAGTTTCTGTCTCTTAAATAATTGAAAGTGACATTGTTATTCGGTTCATCTCTGATTATACCTAAATTTAAGACGATTTCAGGAGTATGAATTAAAGAACCAAAAGAGTTGCAAAACAAAGCGTGTTTAGAATACCTATAAGTAGGAGCTTGAATGTTTGAGAACTTCTGAAAACTTTTTATAAGGCATGGAACCGATTTGTGCGTCCAGTAACTTCATGAGTTAATGCAGTCTGAAAGTAATTTGAGCTTAGAATGAAGGGGATGACTAGAAAGCTGTAGTGCACGAAATAAAAATTTATCAGCTAAATATTGGCGGCGTAGTTGTAAGGGAGGCTCACCACATTCAACTTGTAATGCATTAATTGGACTCGACTTCATGGCACCTGTAATTAATCTCATAGCTTTTGACTGAATACTATCTAGTTTTTTAAAAAATGTTGCGCTACCTGGTTCTAGTAAAAAGGTTCCATAATCTAATACACTACGAATTAAAGCATTGTAAATCAGTTTCATACAAAAAGGGTGAGCACCCCACCAAGCACCTGAAAGACTCCTCAGCATGTTTAATAAACGCTCACATTTAGCATAAATATATTCACAGTGAGGCACACCTGTTAGTTTGGAGTCTAGTAAAACACCTAAAAATTTTGCCTTATCATTAACAGGAATTTTTATATTATTATAATACACGGAAAATGGAGGAGGAAGTCTCTTCCTAGAAAATAACACTGCGCTACTTTTCGATGGCGATAAATCAAATCCATTTCTATCCAACCATTTTTTTAAATGTTTTAAAGAGGTAGTTAAAGAAGAAGTGGCACTTTCAACAGAGCTATTAGTGCAGTATACTAACAAATCGTCAGCATACTGGAGAATACTCACATTATCGTCCAACGATGTCTCGAGGTCAAAGGTATAAATATTAAACAATATCGGACTTAAAACAGAACCCTGTGGCAGGCCCTTCCATACCAATCTGGTTTCTTCTTTGCCATCATCCAGGAATAAATGGATTCGCCTCTCATATAAAATATTCATAATGAAGTTAGATAAAATAATAGGAATGTTTAAAAATTCCATTTTATTCTTTAGCACACTCAAAACAACATTGTCATAAGCAGCGTTTATGTCAAGAAATGCTGCAACCACAGATTTATTAAAAGAGAACGCTAATCTTATATCGGTCACAAATATACTAATGCTGTCTATTGTACTCCTGCCTCGTCTAAACCCAAACTGATTTCGGCCTAACAAATCCCCACTCTCCACAAACCACTCCAGACGGTTTTTTACCAGAAGTTCGGCAATTTTCATCAGAACTGATGAGAGAGCGATAGGTCTATACGACGAAGGATCGGATGAATCTTTTTGGGGTTTCAAAATTGGGATAACTTCTTGGGATTTCCAAGATGAAGGAATATTGCCTGATAATAAAATTGAATTAATAAGTTGGAGGAAATAAGAGAGAGAATCATCACTAAGGTGGGAAAGAAAAGAATAAGGGATCCCATCTAACCCCGGAGCAGAATCTTTGACTTTGGCCAAGACGCCCTTTAATTCAGCTAAAGAAAAAGGGCGATTGAGATCTTCAGGGTCGTCTAATATAAAAGGAATAGTGCTATGTAATAATATATTTTCTGGAACTGAAGGTGGCGCTAAATTATTTAAGAATTTATCAGCCAAAGCAGAAGGGATTAGACGAGGAGTAGAGTCTTTAAAAGCGGATCGAAATCTTCTTATGTTCCGCCACACTTCAGAAGGGTGCACGTCAGGAGATAAGGACAGACAAAAGGCCCGCCAACTGTCAAACTTTTTCTTTTTGAATAGTTTACTAGTGTTTGTAATAGCCTCAGAAAGTTTAATAAAATTTTCCTCAGAACCACATTCATTGTAAATTAATTCTATTTCTTTTCTACTTCTTACAGCCTCAGTACATTCGCTATCCCACCAAGGTGGGGATGGAATGCAATTACTGCCCCTACCCTTCTGAGGAAAAACTTCATCAGCAGTTTCAATAAAAGCCTTAGCTAGCAATGAAGCACAGAGAGGTTCACTTCCCTGATTGACACTGGGAAGAGATATAATTCTACGTTCTAATCTTCTATTAAACAGATGCCAATCAGGGTCGTTTAATTTATATTTAAGTCTTGGTGGTCGCTTCTGAACCGCACTAGGAGAAAGGGGGAATTCTATCAGAATCGGATGATGATCACTACCAAAGGTTGTTGACAAAGTTTGCCAAGTTACTGAAGACGCTTGACTAGGAGTACATAAACTAAGGTCAGGAGCACTTTTACCTTCATTAGGACCAGTGCGTCGTGTTGGAGAGCCATCATTAAGAAGACAAATATTATAAGTATCTAATAAATCCAATACTATAGACCCATAATGGTTTGAAGTGGAACTGCCCCAAGATTGATGTTGGGCATTAAAGTCTCCTAGAATCACATATGGTTTAGGGAGTGATGCAATTATATTACTAACTTCTTCAAAAATATCAACAGTGGGATGAGCAATATATAAAGATACAAAACAAATATTATGAACTATAGCAGCAATTATAGACAGATCATCATTGTGTGAAGGAATAGGGTGAATAGTAAAAGCAGTGGGGTGCCTTATTAATAAAGCAACACCGCCATAGCCATCAAAACGATCCTCTCTGAGGCATGTATAGCCAGGTAACTTAAAATTTGAAACAGGTTTAAACCAAGTTTCCTGGATAGCAAAAATAAAAGGTTTATATTTATTAATAAAAAAAATAATATCAGATTTTTTTGAAAATGCGCTTCTACAGTTCCACTGTAGGGCGTTGGACCGACTGTCCATTATTAATATTTATTAGTTTAGAAATTGATTCACAGTTGTTAGCATCGTTGGACGGTGAGTTCATGTTTACATTTAAAATTTTTATGAGGGCCAAAATAAGATCTTTAACCGAAGAATTGAAATTGGTAGATTCGTTACTATCATTTTGAAAATTGAGAGCGCATCCATCAACGGGATTGGACATATTGTAATCTTTAGTTAATTCATTATGAGCAGCAACATCATACCCTTTGGATATAATATTATGTGGGGAACGGGGTTTTAAAAATACAGTTTTTTTATATGAACTATTTGTGTACTGTTTAGTATTAGAAACATTCTGTTGTGTCTTTGGAAAGTCATTAGTAGTAGAAGTAGTCAGAAGAGCATCTGCATAGGACCTCTTCAACACTGGTGCATGTTGTTTGGAGGCTTCTTGATATGAGAGGCAGCTTTTAGCCATTGTTTCTTTAATGGTTTTCTGCCTTTCATATTCAGGACACCTTTTACTATTTGCATAATGGTAACCATTGCATAGGAAACAACAAGAATTTTCTTCATTTAATGAACAATTTATCCCTTCGTGAGTATCTTGACCGCACTTGAAACATCTTGGATTTCTGGCTCTACACAAATCCTTAACGTGGCCAAACCTACAGCATCTGTAGCATTGGATTGTAGGGAATATATACAAATCAACAGGTAAGGCAGAATAGCAAAGAAATATCCGTTTAGGCAAAACCTGTCCGTCAAATGTGACCACCACTGATTCCGTGGATTTAAGTTCAGAGATGTCATTACTAGTTACTTTCCTTTTCAGGCGTCTTACCTTTAATACAGGACCACAACCAATTGGAACACCAATGTTTTCTATAATTTCTTCCTCCGACCAATCAGCCGGGACGCCACGTACAATACCCATACGGGTTACACTAAAAGATGGGATGAAAGCTTTATAGTTGCCTGCTTCTAGCAATGGACTGTTGATAAAATTGTTTGCATCTTGGTAATGCGAGAAAGCTAAAGAGACCTTGTTTCGTCCAATCCGCTTCAAACTGCCATTCACAATATTATTAAATTTATTAGTTTTGAGAAACTTCCCAAAAGATATGGGGTGAAGGGTAATACCATCGTTCGAGGCTTGTTGAACTCTTTGCACATGTACAACATATGGCGAAGAGTCACAAGACTGATATGAATGCCTAGCAAGTGTGGGCTGTTGTGGTAAATTTTTAGTTTGAGTCTTGTTATTTGTAATAATTTTATCATCATGCTTTGGCCTAGGGTGAGTCGAACATATATTTTCTTCCGAAGAACCTTGAAAGACGTTTTCAAGACATTGACAGTCGTTTTCATGAAGTGCTTTACCTTTGCGAGTTCGGCTACGTTTTTTATTGCAAGTTTTGCATACAATTCTTGAACAAACACGTTTACGAGAGTTTGACTTTGCTACGTCGTTTGACGAACAGTCTGTCGCGGAACCATCAGTTTCCATCCTATCATTGTACTCATTTGCTACTGTCACATGATAACCAACTGTGGGAACTGTGTTATGAGAAGATGGAGAACTTGTCCCACCAGGATCTGTCCCTCCGGGATCACCCGGGGGCATCATCATGGAAATAGAAAAGATAAAAACTTACCAATGATAAATTGTGATATTTACACTAAGGAAAACTACAAAATATATACAAAACTACAACTAAGCACTAATATTATACAAATAATATATTAAATAACTGAAAATCCTCCCAGAAACCAATAAAATTAAATAATTTTCACAAATGCAAAATATTTTCGACCGCCACGAACGTTTCCCGCCTTTTTTTCAGAGAACCTTTTAATAATACAGGGAAACAAAGAGGTGTATAACCACAGACTACATAGAAGAACCAGGTTCAGACAACCAAGGGCGCATTCCGAATCAGACTTTCAGCGATGTCAGCGATCAGAAAAGCAAAAAAAGCTGACAGTGATTCGGAACGTGATTACGGGTACTTTAATTGATTTCAGCGTGTCTCGGAACGCAGGGTAAGACTACCAACTCTCAAACAAAAAGGCCGCGTTCCGATTTGCGCTGACAGCACTTTGAGTACCCAAAAATGCGTACCGAATCACTGTCATTGGGTTGACGGCAGCCATTGTGACGTCACGGATTGCATCATGACCGCCGCCATCTTCCGCTAACGGCGCCCATGTTCCAGAGCGAAATTCACGTAAGCGTAATGTCAAATTCGACTTTGACATATTGTTTATTTGTTTTTAAAAGTTAAATGTTTAATGTTTAAATGTAAAATTAACGTGTCTTATATTTATTTGGTTGAACAAAATTAAAAACACGTTATTCAATTATGAAATGGCGATAAATTACTGAAATATTTTAAATCAATCAGTTTTGTTTTGATTTCGCTCATGAGCCGTATTATCGCGATTTCTGAATCGGTACGCGAGTAATCGCTGTCAGTACTTTGAGCCGTGAAATCTGATTCGGAATACAGCCAATATGTCAAAGTCGAATTTGACATTACGCTTACGTGAATTTCGCTCTGGAGCATGGGCGCCGTTAGCGAAAGATGGCGGCGGTCATGACGCAATCCGTGACGTCACAATGGCTGCCGTAATCCCAATGACAGTGATTCGGTACGCGGTTTTGGGTACTCAAAGTGCTGTCAGCGCGATTCGGAACGCAGGGGACATTTCTGATGGGAGCCGAAAAATTGAAATTTTTAAAAAACCCACGCCGGATTTTAAAACATATTCAAATAAAAAACAAAACTGAAAATTTTAAAAAACCCACGCCCTATATTAATATATATTAGAATAAAAAGGATTAAATAACATTTTGGAAATCCCCCGACCAGAGTCAAATAAGATAAGATATATAAAATAAAGAAATCTATAAAAAGAGTGATTTCTCACGAAATCCGCCACACAAACAACGAATTATGACCTTTCTTAGTCCTTACGTTTACGTACCTACTTACCTTTTGCTTTCTCGTAGAGATAGACACAGCAATAATATTTATTAATTTAGGTACTATTACATACTCATCTATCTAATAATATGATACAAATCCAATAAAACACGTCGGGGTCTGCCATTCCCTGCTCTGACATTAATAAATTTTATATAAATACCGTGAGTATTACTTATTCAGAATCTACATTATATTTAGTTTTTGAGTAATATAAATAAGTAGTTATAATATTTAAAAGAGAGCGATGATGGCAGCCCCCGACGTTTTTTATTGGATTTGTATCATATTATTAGATAGATGAGTATGTAATAGTACCTAAATTAATAAATATTATTGCTGTGTCTATCTCTACGAGAAAGCAAAAGGTAAGTAGGTACGTAAACGTAAGGACTAAGAAAGGTCATAATTAGTTGTTTGTGTGGCGGATTTCGTGAGAAATCACTCTTTTTATAGATTTCTTTATTTTATATTTCTTATCTTATTTGACTCTGGTCGGGGGATTTCCAAAATGTTATTTAATCCTTTTTATTCTAATATATATTAATATACGGCGTGGGTTTTTTAAAATTTTCAGTTTTGTTTTTTATTTGAATATGTTTTAAAATCCGGCGTGGGTTTTTTAAAATTTTCAATTTTGTTTTTATTTTAAACTTTTTGGAAAGTACGTTACAAGGGACAACAGTTGACAAGGCTGTTGTTTATTTGGGCAACAAAATGTTTGCCAAAGGGCAAGCCTACGTAGCCCTCAGTAGGGTTCGCTCATTGGATGGTGTGGTGATATGCGACTTGGGCCAACGCAAATTATTTAATAACCCACATAATAATGTAGCATTACAAGAATTAGAGAGACTCAGAAATATAACGCAATAACATAGGTACTAAAATTTTATTTGCCTTTAACGTACTCATTATATACCTTCGCCGATCCATCGTGGGTGCAAATAACCGCATCGGAATCGGCCACCTATCCTCGCTGTTGCCGTATTTCTTTATAGTCTACCGCCATGCGCCATAAAACATGTCCAAGAACCTGATCTGTAAAGATACCGGTTCAGTAGTTTTGAAAACTCCTGTAATGCCAACTTATCTGGCTACTGCAGGGCTCCCTGGTGGTCTACCGCCTCAAAACATATCCAACAACCAGCTCCAAAATGAAGCCTTTTGAATGCAAAAAACCGCATCGAAATCGATTCAGTACTTTTTGAGAACTCCTGTAGTGCCAATTTATCTGGCTGCTGCAGCGCTCGTGGTCTACCTTCATAAAACGTATCTAAGAACCCGCTCCAAGATGAAGCCTTTTGAATGCAAAAAACCGCATCGAAATCGATTCAGTACTCTTTGAGAACTCCTGTAGTACCAACTTATCTGGCTGCTGCAGGGCTCCCTGGTGGTCTACCTCCATAAAACGTATCTAAGAACCTGCTCCAAAATGAAGCCTTTTGAATGCAAAAAACCGCATCGAAATCGATTCAGTACTTTTTGAGAACTCCTGTAGTACCTACTTATCTGGCTGCTGCAGGGCGCCCTGGTGGTCTACCTCCATAAAATGTATCTAAGAACCTGCTCCAAGATAAAGCCTTTTGAATGCAAAAAACCGCATCGAAATCGATTCAGTACTTTTTGAGAACTCCTGTAGTACCAACTTATGTGGCTGCTGCAGGGCTCCCTGGTGGTCTACCGCCCCAAAGCATGTCTTACAACCAGCTCCAATATGAAGCCTTTTGAATGCAAAAAACTGCATCGAAATCGATTCGGTAGTTTTTGATAACTCCTGTGTTGCCAACTTATCTGGCTGCTGCAGCGCTCCCTGATGGTCTACCTACATGAAACATATCTAAGATCCTAAGTTGAAGTGATACCTTTTCAATGCAAAAAACCGGAACTAAATCGGTCCAGTGGTTTTCGAGATAGAAGGTAACAAACAAACAAACAAACAACCTCTTACCCCAAACGCATATACCGCCTCCGTTCCGTTCCGTCCGTCGTGGGTAAAAATGAAGTAGTGGATGAGTTGGCGAGGAGAGGCTCTAGTTTCCAACCTACCGGACTGGCAGGGATCAGTTGGATTCCGCAAAAGGTTTCAGGATTCCTGTTTAAATTTACTGTATACTAGGGTATTAATACTTGCCCTCCCTCACGGGTCATTGTAAGTTTAATAAGCATCTAAACAGGATTGACCTATCTGAGAACCCTTGCTATCGAGGAGAGAGACTCCGCTTCACATCCTATGTAAGTGCGAACGGATGCTGGGAAGACCTAAAATTGCCATCCAGGAAGCCCAGGCTTAGAGCTCATTATCGACCGTCAGCTTCTTCAAAGCTGTTGGTCTAGTATCGAAGGGCTGACTACAATAGATCCTTCTCAGGTCTCGCAGTGGTCATCAAGACTGTATTGCCCGATTCCTTTTCATCAAATCATAATCATAATCGACTATCTAACTAACTAAACTTCATGAATAACTCGTATAAATGCATGAAATCTGTAAATTAAGAAGAAATACCTCGTAATCACCGAAAAACTAATTAAATAAATAAATATAAGACTTAAATTAATATGCAACAGTCCCTTATTCAATAGTGATTCAAAATAATAAAAAAAAAACAGTGGTCTTCTAACAATTTTTTTCACCAGACAGTTTTTTCTTCCTCCTGTAAAATTTGGCTCCGCTGACATACGAGGTTTTCACTCGTAGCCGACGATATACAAAGCCATAATCCTCCCGAGACTCCTCTACGGAGCAATTGTATGGTGGCACAGGGCCAGCATCAAAAGCAATCTCAAAGAACTCAATCAAGTACAAAGACTAGCGGGCCTTATGATAACAGCAATCAGAACCACGCCGACTGCGGCGATGGACATGATTGTCGGATTTAATCCACCCGACCTAGAAATAAAAAAGAAAGCATTAGAACAATTCTATATACTGAAATCCTTTGGAATGTGGAAACCAAAACATGTAAATGGTGGACACGCGGTCATAGGAAAAGAATTTGAAGAAAAAATGTCATTGATCTTTGCCAACAATGATCTCTTCAAGAAGCAAAGAATCTTTGATAAGAAATACAGAATTCACATAGGGTCAAGAGAGAATTGGGAACTAAGTCAAGGGGAGGACATAACAATGTGCTTCACAGACGGGTCAAGGAAAGAATCAACAGGACTATCTGGTGCTGGTATATACATTACCGATAATACTCCTGTAAAGATGTCGGAAAGACTAGGCAAATTTGCAAGCGTATTTCAGGCTGAGATATTTGCCATTCTAGAATGCACCAGACAACTCCAAACAGAGGAACCTGGCTGCAAAGACAATGTGATCATCTACAGCGACAGTCAAGCGGCCTTGAAGGCGATGGATAAGCCAGAAACTATGTCAGCCCTGGTAAAGGAATGCAAACAAGCATTAAATTTACTATCGAGGAGAAGAAATATTACATTAGCGTGGGTGCCTGGACATCAAGGCACTGAAGGTAATGAGATAGCGGATGAACTGGCCAGAACGGGTGCTGATGAAACCTTCACTGGTCCGGAACCTCGGCTACCAATACCTCAAAGAATAACAATTGGAGTGATTAAATAGAAAATAACCACAGAAACAAACGCCAGATGGAAGGAGACAAAAGGTCTCCGATAGTCAAAACTGTTTATTAAGGCGATTGATAAAAAGCAGACCAAAAGACTACTAGAATGTAAGAAAAGTAAGGCGAGGCTGGTCACAGGGATAATTACTGGACACTGTGCACTAAACAGACACCTCACTATAATGAAGAAAGCCACAGATCCGTCATGTCCCGAATGTGGGGAAGAAGAAACAAGCATTCACCTAATTGCGGAATGCCCTATGTATTCTCTACCAAGATGGGAGATACTAGGAACCGATAGGATTGATAGGGAACAGTTAAGAGACATTTCAATAGGGAACATAATCAGACTTTGCAGAGCATCGGGAAGATTCGAGGGGTCGACGCTGCCGGGGCACCAGTAAAACCAGTGCTCCTCGGTTGTCTCCTAGAGGAGTAGCGGGGCGAGGACTAACCTGTTGGACCGCCGAAGTTGTGTGACACCATGCGATCCGGAGGATCCCACGCTAAGGAAGTGTGGGAGCACTACCGAGGAACTTTGGACGGGGGGGGGAGCTCCGTGGAGGGGAATCTCCGGGTTTTCAAAATAAAAATATTTTGTAATGGATCTTGACCATGCCTTGTCATACATACCATAGACGAAAATTTTAGTCTTATTCCCACGGGAAATCTTACACAACGCGAGCGAAGCCGCGGGCGGACAGCTATGTAGGTACTTGTAATTTGTAACTTGTAGCTTCGTGAAACGGATCCCTGGGCCCCTTTTCACGAAGCAACAATTTACAAGTAACAAGTTACAATTTGATATACATTGCGTAGCCAATTCGCCTAAACTGTGCGCCCTTATTGTTTTATCTAATCGTCTACGCAATGTACGTCGAATTGTACCTGTAATTTGTAACTTGTAGCTTCGTGAAACGGCCCCCTGCTGTCAAAACTCATATTTTACGGTGTTTTCGGTTTTTTGCTTTTCTGATCGCTGACAGCGCTGAAAGTTTGATTCGGAATGCGCCCATTGCTTAAAAGTGCGTTCTGAAATATATTGATATATTATAGTATATACTTATTTATTAATATTATTCAAATATTATAATATATAACGAAAAAAAATTTTTGTTCATAAATTGTGAGCTCTGAGCTTGTGTTACTATTTCTGCGGTTTTATTTAAAAATCTTAATTAAAATTTCTAATATAAGTACTGATCTCGTATACCGGGAACCGAGTATTTAAACACATCTTAGGGTGTGTGTTTTCAATGGACGTGACGTGTGTGAGCGAGCGAGATGAGATGTGATGTGAATATTGTGATTGTGAATCGAATGTTTTGAAATTTATAAAAACTCGATGCTAAAACGTCCGAGCTAAAACGACATTATTTTTAAGTTAAAATTGTGATGTTAACTCCTGATGGTCTAAAATTTGAGTAGATTAATCAGTACCTAATGTGTGTGATAATTGCAGTGAATAAATAAAAGGATTTTTTGATCGATTCGCGTATATTTTCCTCGAATATACTGTTGAGTGCAAAGAATTTTGGAAAATGAGTGACAAAGAGGACTACCTGACGTCGTACCGGGAGTTTTTCGAGAATTTCGCGGCGACAGTAAATCCCGAAGACCAGCTTCCTGTGAACATAGCAGGGTATACCATCACAGAGGCCGAGCTGCCGGGGGAGGTGCTCTATTGGATAACACAATACCTCACCGAAAAGTAAGTCAAAATTCTTCAACATTTAGTTAGTTTGGTTTGGTTGCCTTGGGCGAGGAAAAAAAACCCACCACAGGCAGTGATTGAAAATCAGCTATTGAGCTGAGCCACTGACCTTTTCGTCCCAAAAGGGAAGCTAATTGTAACTAGCATAGTTTTAATAGGTACATAATATTTTTGTTATTGGCGTTTCAATTGTGTGATGAATAAACTTTCATTTATTTATTTAGTTTAGTACCTTTTTCTACTCTGATTTGTAGCTGTACCCACTCGCTACTTGCTGAAATTATTTTTGTCACTGATGTGCCACTCACTGGGCACTCATGTCAATCTTTGGAACTAGTGATCACAGTGTTGAAAGCTAATGGTTAGCTAGGTAAATTCTTGAAAAGACTGGCAATGGACTATACACATGGACAGTGGTTGCTAGTTACACTCTTGCTTGACTTACTGTTTTATTGGACAATTTTTTTGATAATTTATTTATTCATTTTATTATCTTTAACCTTAATCTTTTTTTTATCGTTCTGATTTTAAAATAAAGAATAAGCTAAACAACATAAAGCTAAATAAAAATAACAAAAAAAAAAGTAAATAAATATGGCCTATTGGATATAATATTAACTTCAAATGTTTTTATGTATTTATCTACTATTTATAATATTATTTAAATAAAAATGTAATAAGAAATGTTCCCTACTTATTAATGTTCTGGCTGACTTAAGTATAATCCATAATATGACAGAATATTTTAACTTACATTACTTTATTTATTAGAATAGAATTTGTACCTACTATCACAATTATTTTTGGAACATTGCTCCTGATTAAAGAAAAGTCTTATCTAAAAAGTAGAAAATCTCATTATAAGCCTTTCTTTTATAAGGCATATGCTATTTATTCAGTTGATCAATCTAGATAAGTTATATGTATTAATGCTACTCCACAGATCATGTCTGAATGAGTTCAAGGCTAGAGCAGGTACAGTCAGGCTGACCTTTCTTCAACTCTTACAAACAAGTATTATTATGATTACTTTTTACTAAAAAAAAATATTGTGTGCTTTCCTAGAGTTTATTATTGTAAAAGCAAATCTCATTTTTTTTTTCTTTACTAGGTAGAAAATATGATAAGTGTAATTTTACAAATAAAATGTCCAATAATAAAAAAATATTAAAATCTAAAAATATGCAAAATTTTAACTGCACCTTTTATTATGGAAGTATATAAGCATTATTATTAATTTGTAAAACCAGTGGTCCGCAAAGTTACTTGGAATTCTGGTTTAGGACATGAACTTATCCAAGGGCTAGGACAATTTGTTTAAACACACCAGTAGGTATATGGTGGTGTGGTAGCTAAACATTTGTACAAGTGTTCCATTTTAAGAATGTTTATTTGCTGTTAGTTTCACAAACACTAATACACTGTTTTCAGCTGCTGCAATATTTGTACATGTCCTACCATAGAAATTACATATTTAAAATTGGATATTATATATTGGATATGTCAATTATTATAGTGTTTACCTTATTATACTAGCACTCTGCCCACAACTTCGCTTGCGTGATCAAAGTTTTATCCCTAAAATTAACTTTTCAGCACAAAAATGTAGGCTGCGCGCGGCGCGGCGTATCAACATTAAATATGCATCAGTTGTTAAGTTAGACCTTTAGCATTATAACTGTGTAAAACGCATTTATTTTCGTGCAGATAGTTTTCGCCTAGCCTAGCAGACAGACAAACAAATATTCTAAAAATAATTGTTGACCAGTTACAATTTTATTATAATGAATGTACCTCTTCATCATCATCATACTCAGCCCACATCAACCCACTGCTGGGTATAGGCTTCTTCTCTATAGCGCCAATTCTCACGGTCCTGTGCCAGCCTCATTCAGTGAGATCCCGTCATCTTGACGATACCGTCAGACCATCGGGCTGGTGGTCTGCCCACTGGCCTTGTCGCCCCTCTAGGCCACCACTGTCTGACTGCTTTGGTCCACTGAATGTACTTATATAAAGATATGTATAGATTGATTATTTTATTATAATCCAGTTAGACACTGCACCGCCGCCCGCCGCTGCAGCTGCTGCTGCTGTTGGTACACTTAGTAATTTATTTATTTTTTAGCCCATTTCCGTTAAACACAACTACACAACACAACTAAACTAAAAATTTTCTAATAAGAGTGTAAAAGTAAAATAATCAGGTAGGTTGCTGGATTCGGTTCGGACGACGCTAGTCAAAATTGGCATATAAAGTCATATTGAGGTGACTAATCATTCCGATTTTTCACCGGGAACAAAATTACTTCTTGTGACAATGCCATCAACACGGTCCGAAAGGAAAATTCGTTGCAATGTGCAAGCAAGTAGTGACGGTTCATCGCTGCTCAAAGTAGTTGCTTATATTCGCCTCGTGACGGAACTCTAGCTTCACGAATCGACTTATACGAATATAGCGAATTTACCTTACATATAGTTAATGAGAAGTTGAGGTCTTGCGCTCCAAAGTAAAATAGACTACTCCAAAGTAAAACTAGAAGCGAGGAAATCCAATATTATCTTGCATGGGGTGGAAGAGAAGGAAAATAACAAAGTGGAGCTCGTGAATATGGTGCTGGAAATACTAAATAAAAGTAAGGGAGTTGAAAACGAGCTGTGGGACAAGTGGGAAATAAATAATTTATATAGAATTGGAAAAAAGGTTGAAAAGAAGGCCAGACCTTTGAAGATTAGCCTCACCCTTACGCAGGGTTCGAGGATATATATCATGATAAATATCTGATATATATCAAAATACTAACCTTCTGCCTTGCTTAACATATGCTAGCCAAACCTGGGTGTATACTAATAAAATCAAGAACAAAATAAGAACATGTCAGCGAGCAATAGAGAGGAGCGTTCTAAAAATAAGGAAACTACACAAAGTCAGAAGCACCAAAATAAGGGAAAGGACTCAAGTAATAGACGCATTAAATTTCGCTTTAAAATCTAAATGGAAATGGACTGAACATGTAGCACGACTTAAGGACAAAAGATGGACACTGAGGACAACAACATGGAAGGGGCCTGTAGGAAAAAGAAGAGTAGGAAAACCGAAGAAAAGGTGGACAGATGACATCATGGAAACTGCAGGAAAGGAGTGGACCAAGATAGCCAAAGATCGCGACCAATGGACGAGTATGGAGGAGGCCTTTACCCGGAAGGGATCTGTTAGCAATCAACATTGAAATGTAAATATAATGAAAAACTTTGTTAAACAGAAATAAAAAGGCTTTATTATTATTATTACAGTTAATGAGAAGAGTAAGTCCGCGCAGCGTAGAGTATGTCAAGTCAAAGGTTATTTATTAGCGGCTTGTAAACTGTGATAACTCTAAATAACAATGCCTACGTACCAGTGGCGAAGGGTGAAATTTTGACAAAGGTAAGCAGGAAGAGCTCGGCCTACCTAACCCTAATTTAACTAATCACACAACATCACACAATTTCGACGCCGCGATGTATTTTCTTACTGCAACTCTTCTTTTTCAATTTTGCTACCTTATAAATTCCTCTCTCGCGTATGCGCTATGCGTTAGAAAGAGAAAGAAATTATGGGAAGCTGACCCGTCTCGGCTTCCATTTATGGGTGTGTTTCAAATCAAACTGACAGCGCCAGCAACATGCGCGTGAGAAGGAAAATATGGAAGTAAACCCTTGGAGCGCCAGAGACAGAGTATACGGCAATTCACGAACTTGGTCGGTCGTGCGACTCGTGCGTGAACGAATATACATTGACGTGCTTGTAGAGCGCCGTCCGCCTCGACTTGTATTAAAAAAAGCAATGTATTTTGCGCTCGCGTGTACGTAAATTACTTTCAGCATTAGAGGCTGTTGGAGCGGATTTTCGAAAGGTAAGCCGAGAGGAATCGGCTTGTATGGACCCTTCACCACTGCTACCTACCTACCTATACTAAATCCATTCAGGGCTCAAAAGGGCTCAAGATAATAGATAACCCTGGAACTCGGCTGCATTGATGGCCTATCCATTGCGTAAAAGTCCGCGTTGATGGATGACCAATCGGCTGTAGGACTTCGCGTCGACAAATGTGTAACTTACAATTGCATAAGGCCCGGTTTCCACCAAAGCGGAGAGGAGAGGTAATCTGATTGGTTATTCAAAACACATCTCCTCTCGTCTCCTCTCGTTATTTCCACATCTCCTCTCCGCTTGTGGAAATAACGAAATCTGATTGATTATTCAAAACACATATCCTCTCGTCTCCTCAACTCCGCTTTGGTGGAAACCGGGCCTGAACATACACATTTACAAAAAACTGAATCAACAACAGCATGTTGCGTTTCCAGATCGATCGTTTATCTGTAAAAAAAATATAAAGATTTCGTTTTAAGACGCTTCTTTTTCAATCTTCTACATAAACAAACCATACCTAAATAGCTCTTTTATTGTTTGTTTTTCTTGAAAGGTGTTACCTAGGAACGATAACACGATTTCATAGGTGTTTGCGTGTAATTCGTCAGGTGAATTATGCACATAATAAATCTAGCTATTTTGGAGTGTTGGTTGTTCGTTCATAGATTGCGCAATGGCTTTATGGTTGGCGGGACAAACATAGAGTTACTCATCAAGCGATGCGATCGCTTCGATAGCAAGTAGATACCGAAGTTACTACAGTACTGATAGGTTTATATTATACTTTGCATGTACAGTACATACAATGTTTACTATTCCGGAAAACTCAGGCAGTACTACTCGACTACCCGATGCGTCATTGCTTCGCCTTATTATAATACTGGTGCTAACAATAGATTAATCTTTTTACACATTGATAAATCACTAATTTCTTTCTTCTAAGTGTTTATTAGATTATTTTCGATTGAAAAAAAAAAAACTTTTAAAAAACATAAATATTTGCTAAGAAGGTATATTTTGTCGTTATCGTCACTTACTACTGCTGTGCTCCGCGATCGAGAGAGGATCTTTGTCTTTCTATTTCAATGCAAGAAAATCAATGTAATGCAATGTTTATATATATTAAATTTAAGAGCTAGGCTCTTGTCCGTGGAGTAATCGCCACCTCTCTCTGTCCATAGCTAGGCTCTTGACTTCCTGGTACGACACGACATCAACTTTTTCCTTCACTTGGTCCATAAATGTAGTACGTCCCGCTCTTCCACGTCCTCTTTTGCCTTCTATTTTTCTCTCCATTATTGTCTTAAAAAGGTTGTCATGTCAAACCAGGTGTCCTAACATTTTTCCTCTTCTATTTTCTATGGTCCCAATCAAACTTCGCCTTTCTCCTACCATCCTCAAAACTTCCTCAAACACCACATTTCAAATGCCTCCAATCTCTGTTTATCCCTTTGTGTGAGAGTCCATGCCTCGCTGCCATTAAGCGCAATGCTCCAAATTTTAGAATGTCTGTCGAGATATTCGCCTTAAGCAGATAACTGTTAAAAGCTCTCTTTGTAATGTTCATATTTGATGTTTTTTCGCAATACTTGGACACTAAAAGGCTCCAACTGATCTCGATCCTGAAGTTCTTGACGGTAGTTGGCTACTTGAAGTTAAGCCGCGTTTCCATTATGCAAGTAGCATGCAGCTTGAGTAATGGAAACGTATACTTGCATGCAGGTTGCAAATTGCATGCAGGTAGTTTTGAACTTGTAATGATAATGCGCAACTAACGCTTGTCTGCGCAAGTGATATGCAACTTGCATGCAAGTTTCAAATTAAAGTTCACAATACAAGTAACTTGTACGCAAGTGTGACGTCATACTTGCATGCAAGAACTTGCACAATAGCCTGCATGCAAGTTGCAAGTTGCATGCAGCTTGAGTAATGGAAACGTAAACTTGCATGCAGGCTGCAAATTGCATGCAAGTAGTTTTGAACTTGTAAACATAATGCGCAAGTGACGATTGTCTGCGCAAGTGATATGCAACTTGCATGCAAGTTTCAAATTAAAGTTTACAATACAAGTAACTTGTACGCAAGTGTGACGTCATACTTGCATGCAAGAACTTGCACAATGGAAACGCGCCTTTAGCACAATAATGGTGTCGATTCGGCATACGCCCAACTAAACTAAACTTAGTCCTGTCACTTTCTATCATTTTTAATTGAAAAGGAACCTAACTGTCAATTTTAGTGGCTTTTTATTCGTCATGGTGTTAGGTAGGCACTAAAACAAGACCAAATTTGACAGTTAGTCGTGAAGTCATAGACAAAGACAAAACCGATGATCTTCGGTCCCTTTTCAATTAAAAATGATAGAAAGTGACAGGACTAATTTTAGTTTAGTTTAGTTGGGCGTATGCCGAATCGACACCAATGTCTTTCTACTTAACAGGTCGTTTCCCGCATGGGCCACCCAGCCCAGGCATGCTCTCCCATCCTTTCTACGTGACCAAACCTGCGAATCCGTGAGACTTTATTTTCACCGACATTTAACTCATCCAGTTCTTCTATATTTTTAATAAGGCTCCACATTGTCTTTTAATCCATGCCTTTGTAGCAGCGTACTTTGCGCTTTCAAATTAACTGGGTTGGAAATATTTTACGATCATAGGTACTGTGAATTATAGTTTTGCTTCGGGCCACCTTTCTAAATCATATATGACGAAAAGTAATTGTATTTAAATCAGTTTAACTTATTTAGTGCCGACAGACATCTTATTTTAAATCTTTAGTTAAAAAAAATATATATCGTAAACCAAAGGCTTATAAATAAATCCTATATTTTTTATGAGTAGATTCTGGATTTAGTTAATATCTACAGTCAGCTAGTTGAGCCACAGCTGCCTATGTTGTTAGGGATCCATCTTACTGGGCAATCCTCAACAATCTGGCGGACTGACTGCTAAAAAGCACAGTCTTGTCTTGAGCCGTTTTCGCGAAAAACGTTAGTTGCAGCGGTTTACTTATAAAAGCAACAAAAAGGAGACATCTCAACCTAATCAAAAACATCTTTGATCCGCTGAGTCATTCTAATACTTAACTTCTTAAATTTTCAGTTTTCGGTTATTCTAAATCTACAACCAAAGCAAGAAAAAATCGCTCAAAAAGTCATAGCTTATGGTCGATTCTAGTTGTTTGGACTCTGATTCATCTTTTATCTGCGACCACTGCGACATGCAGGAAAACCCGTGGTTGTTTTACTCGCGAGCTGCGGTTGCGTTATGTTAGCTGGGTATGAGTCATTGAACACTTCTTTCAAAAGGACTTTTAACCGAAGAGCTATACAAAGTATCGTAATCAGCTAGAACGCTCTAGTTCGTCTAACTTATGCCGTAATCGTCCGTAAATTGTGTGTTACGATGTCGGTGCCGCATGCCGCATGTGTAGCTGGTACCGATGATGACCATCCACTCACGCATTGCGTAACAAGATGCAACTGGTGCAATACAACTGTTTCCATTGTTAGTTTTTAGTTGTTTGTTTGTATAATTTAGTTTAACAATATTCGTTAACAGGTGTAACTGAATACGATTAATAGTTTTGTGAAGGTCGAGTTTCGTACTGTAAAGTCAGTTTAAATAGGGGATCGAACTGTTCACCATATTTTATGAATTTACCATATTTTATGAATTATTTTTAAAATATAGATTAGTAGCAGACGATTCGCGAAGAAAAAAACAGAATCGGTTGAATAACTAATTTACAGTGATCTTTTAAAGTTTCAATATGTCTGTCTCTTTCAAAAACGATTTTTTGTATGGAGATTATATGACGTTACTAACAAATGACGTCACAAGTGGGTATGTGCCTCTCTGTCTAATATTGAATTTCAAACCTTTATAACTCGGTCAATTTTAATTCTTTTAGTGTTCAATAACAGAAACTAAGAAGTTTGGATTTATAAAATAAAAACAAGTAGTTCGATCCCCTATTGTGCAAAAATAACATTTGTTTCAGTGCTGAAAATACGCTCCGTATAAAGCTCTGATTTCGTCTTGAAATAGACCCGTGAAACTTGGCAGCTCCACAAGTTGAGGTCATCAATTAGTGCGTCTTCTGATGCGCCGCGCCGCTTATTCATTCATTCAGCCAGACTTTATTGAAGCGGTTACGAAAGCTGTTTAATAATGAAGAAAGGCTCGGGTCAGTTTTGTATGGCGAGTGTGGGCTGAGTGAGAGTGCTAAGGAAAGGCTCGCCCAGGTCGTAGGTTATGGCGGTGAGTCGGCGCGAGCGCAAATTGACGGAGCCGCGTGGGCGTGCGGATGTCGACGATAGGAGGAGTCAACGCTCCAGCAGCGTCCTCCGTTGTTTTAGTACACACAGTTGATTTGACTATATCATTAAAAGGCAGGATTAGCCTCATAAAGACGATGACGTCAATTTCTATTGAGATTCCTTGAGCGGATGTGAATATGGCTCGTATCAATTTGGGCGATGATTCTTTACTGCGTCACAGAAGGACGACTAAATTAGATGTATAAGCACACGAGTCCCTTCATGGTATTGTGGCGATGTCGATGATAAAATATTTCTTATTATTACGGGTCATATTTTGAAAATATATGAAGTTTTGGTTTATATTTGTATTGTATTGTAAGTTTTATACCAGTATCTGTTTAATTACTTTATGTGTTATGCAATAAAGTGTTACTTACTTACTTACTTTAAGTACGTTCTTTGCTGTTTATTCCATCCAAACTATCTTTTCCACAAATAATTAATTTTACTGAAAAAATAAAGAGATCTAGTATTTTCCCCTGTTAGCATCTCTAAGGTTTCCCTATACTATTATGTTTTCTCAGAATCAAGGTGCAGTGCATTGTAATCACACAGATCCTTAGCAGAATTTTAGTAGTAAAAGATGCCTGGGGGGATTATCAGTTAGAAGGTACTTTCGATTCGAGCGCAAAAAATCATACACTTGACTTTTTTGTAAAAACTGGGTAGTATTCTTACAAAACACAAAAAAAAACAAAAACTGAACATATTTTGTCCCGCTTATGCGGCGTCTCCTGCTTTGGCATTTTGTTTATTTGTTTATTATTTCATTAATATTTGTTTTTTGTAAGTTTAGATTTATGGAGCCTTTGCCAATCGCCGTAAATTATGCAGCAAATTACAAGCGAGCCTTCCGTGCGTTTATATTAGTCCTGGCTATTTCAGTCACACCGGTCGGCAATATTGATGTGTGAAAACTAAAACGATCCCTACCCTGGCAAGCTAAAAATTTAAAATTTTGTTTCTAAATACAATGTTTTTGCAATTTATTGCAATACATCATGATATTATCATGTTTTCTTGCCATTTCGTTATGTTCGATAATTTAGCAGATATCTCAATTTTTCAGTGAAAACCTGTGGTGAAAACGTCACTTCCCCTGCCATATCTCCCCTGCCTTTTAGAAACCAATCGTCTAGGGGTCCAATAACCACACCAAATTTGAGTGAAAAAAATAATAAGTTAAAGTAAAGCTTGGTTTGAAACGTTTCTAATAAAATTTGATTGAAAGAGCATACTTTTTTAAGTAATCTCATACAAAGTCTCTTCCCTGGTCCTGTATCTACCCTGGCTTTTTGTAAAATAGGAAAACTGAATATAATGTAGGCCACTTTATAAATGTGTACAATATATCTTTTTAAAGTAAACTATACCATCAAAAGGCTAAATTTATATATTTTTGTCGAGCCGCCTCTCCATACAAAGGTTTACTTCAGAATATAGTACAGATGACATGTATAGTGCATTATAGTGTTGCCGCTCGATAGTCCAATCGATAGCCTATCGATACACTATATTTTAAGTAAAAACGATAGTATCGATATTTCTTTTAGTGCAATACTGTTGATAGTATCGATCGTTGAAAACGAAAAAACTATCGATAGGATCAATACTATCGATAGTTTATGCAATATTGAGGAGCAATACTATCGATAGTATTGCTGTTTATCAATAGTATTGCACTAAAAGAAATATCGATACTATCTATAGGCCTATCGATTAGTTACATGTTTTTAGCGTTTTACCTTCGATTGTAAAACTATCGACTTTTCGGCAACACTAGACTGCATTACGTTTGTATTTTGGGGCGAAAAAGATGTTCGTCTCGCACTTTTATTCGTTCATAAAACTGGGGCTGATTCCATTCCATGTACCTTTACTTCGCGCGATAACTTTTCATCCCAACGGAGAGAGCAGTGACCTTTTCATATGCAGCACAGACGGACACGTCCGCATTTTATTTTATAACTACACCGCGCCGCACAGTGGTGGACGTTGTATGGCGCGGCGGAAATAATTGTTTTATAGAAAGGGAATGTTATAAATGTTGGATATTAGTTCATAAAATAATAAGAAAGCATATTTTTCATAATGTTTTAGTTATATTATAGTATCGTAAAAATCAGAAAAGCAGTAAATGAAAGAAAACTAAAAAATAAATAACAAAATAAATTAAATCATTAATTTTTGTGCATTTTTTAAGACATACAATAATGAATATATATATATACAAAGAAAGCATACAAATACATACACAGTAATGAACAGGAATAAAAATCATTAAATTAAGTTTGAGGATCATTCTTCATTTCCTCCATGCAGCAAAGCTTTTACATCTTCATGCAAGGGCAAATGCTTTGGGCTACGCATAGCCCTTAAACTATTTGTGTACGGATCTGAAGAAGCCAAAAGCATGTGAAAAACATCTTCGTTCGTCAATTCACGTGAGCATTTTCGAGAATGGTTTAATCTGTATCGACGGTAGTCCTTGTTGCGCGCCTCTTGGGCTTCCTCAGATAACATTCCCACTGGCAATGCAGCAGCTGAAATTATATGACTGCCGTGCATTAGAAACTTATGCACTGTATTTGGCATATAGTACCAGTCATATAACCCAACATACAGTCTTGTAGTCTCTTCACAATACTTCCCGAACTTTTCTGAGTCAACTGAAGCCCCGGAGTTGATTGTCTGCAATATTATAGAAAATCGATGAATCAACCTTTCATCGACTCCTGTAATTTCCGCCACTATATCCACATTATCAAAAAACCTCCTTGACGTGTTTCCATCATTCGACGAGCCCATTCCTTGCTTAACGAAGTCCACCTTAATTCCCAATCTTTTGAAAAGCTCGTCTTGTATTTTTTTCTTCTCCTCTTCTTTAAGTGGCAGCGTGTTGGCATTGGTTCTCCAGCTTTTAAACGATTTATTATAGGCAATATGCAAAATACATTCCATAAATTTCAGTCTTGCATGTAACGGACTAAGGCCTACTTTAAAAGCGTCCGTATTTACTTCTTTTGTTTTTAAATGTTCCAGCTTATTTATTTCAGTCGGCTTCGCCTTGCATATATAGCACACTGCATTAGAAGAAGTATCTGTGATTGTTTGTGCAATTTTACCATCGATCATGGTTAAATGAAGTTCATGAGTCACTCTAAAAATCCTGTTGTTCATGGAAATCGTTGTTTGATTTAGATTAGCTATTTCACTTTCCATTCTTGAGATCTCGTTTTTACTGACATCCGTTGTTTCTTTCATGAACTGAAACTGTACTGGTCTGCAATACCTGGTTGAAGAAGGAGTTTCATTTTTCCAATACACCAAAGAATTATTTATTTTGTTGTTAAGACGGGGCGGAACTAATGTTGTTAGAAATATGTTGGTATCTGTAGCACCATCTTCGACAAATGACTGTTTGTATTCAGTGTGGCCCGATGAGCCATCGCAACCCCATTTTGATAAAAGTGTTACTTCCTCACTCATACTTGCCAATTCATCGTCAGTTTTTGTTTTATATATCCTCTTTACAGTATGATCTAATAATTCTTGAAGACCTACGTAAGCGTAGCTTTCTGTTGCATCTATATGAGGAGGATAGCAATCTTTCTTTGCATTTAAGACATTATGATAAGCTGGAAAAATATCACATCCAATTTCCTTTGCAGCTTTTCTAAGAATTTCATATTGATGCCTTGTTAATGATGCATCTAACATTAATGCCCACGCTTTCTCCGCACTAAATGCTTCACATCTTGTTGATTGATCGCTTATTCTCTTAGCTGCTGCAGCAATTAATTCAGGTTGGACAGTTTCGCATAGCTTTTTAACTTTATACCTTTTGGCTCGGTCACAACATTCATCGATAGGTTTTTCTGGTCTTCCACTGTGAGATCGTTTTGATGATCCTGCTGCAATATCTTCATTAAGAACCGTAAACTTTACTGACAGCCATTTTTCATTTTTAGCAAAAAAGAACTTCTTATTCCGAGCTGCTTCATTCCACTTTTTTGTAAATTTGGGAAAAAAGGTTTTGATCAAATGTTCACTTATTTTCACTAACATGATCTCCGATAAATCAGTATGATTGCTTTTAATAACTTCAACGCACTTATTGACATCGCGACCGCTTGCGATAGCAATTTCGGCTAATTTGTCGTTAGAAATAGTAAAATTCGCCATTTTAGTGTAAAATTTGTTATCACTGTACCGGTTATGAACAAGTAATGAAAAATAAAACAAAAGTTTATCCCTTTTATAGCCATTACTATTTTTTTTAGGTAATTTACCCTCATTAAAAAAATTAATTCTTAATGTAGGCAATATGAAGCTCATTTACTAATAGGACTACAAAAACAAGGTTAGCAGATATTAGCAGCTGGAAGTGATTTGTTAATTATCTATAGGAATGTACCTATCACGTAAACTACATAAGACACCGCCGGAAAGCGCCGCAAGCTAGATATGGTCGATTGAAATAAGAAATTATGTAAAAAAAAAATGCTTTGTTCTCTAACGATACTACATTAATACTAAGTACTTTCCTCAAATTATAAATTTAGTTTTAGATGCTCTAATGTATGTAGTATTACCAGTAATTTTTATATTTTTTTTAAATACACTGGTTATCTAGTGTAACTAAGCAAAAAAAGTCATATTTTTCAAGAAATAAATAACGTTTCTTTAAAGTCTGACTTTAGCCTTTAATTTAACCAATAACACAATAATAAAAATAAAAAAAAATTATATAGCATTGTTTGTTGAAGACTGTAGTATTTATTAATGATACAAAATCTGCCTAAAGTTGAACTCTGAAAAAAGGACTTTTTTCCGCCGATCCATCTCTGTGCGCCGGGGCCGTGAAACTAGGGAACTGAAGCTTGTACCAACGAAACAAGGAGTGAATGCCCGCTCGTTTGTTTGTATACTATTCGGAGCTCATATATATCAATGTAATAGTAAACGTGATAACATCACTTTGTTTGCTTTGCCTTGATAACTGTTGATGTCCAAGTATTTGTGCACTGAAGGCAGCAGGTGAAATCATTTCCTTTGTTCTGCGCTGTGACCGCATTAAGAATGTCGCACCTTTTATATTATTATCATGCTATTTACCAACTGTATTTCTTATAATTTAATCAAGTCTGTTATATCGTATGTACATATAGTATTTAAATCTGAACAACAACGAACCTTCCTTGGCAAATTCTTACAAGAATACAAACTCAAACTTTTTTATTGGTAATAAACTATTAAGAGCTCGTTTGACCTGAAGGAAATAACTAACGCTACGAAAATAACAAGAAGGAAACAGGTTTAGTGGACCACCGTTATAAACATATCGATTAATGCATTTCTATTATTATGCACCGAGTAGGAAGTACAATTTCAGTGGTCGATACGATGCCAGCCGGCGGCACCTATGATTCTAAGTGTCGCTGCAAACCGCCGCCTAAGGGTCTGCGTCATTATCGCATTGTAGACGCCGACGACTCAATATTTCATACATTCGATAAGCTACGATGGCTATTGTGAGACGGGAAATCGATCGATAGATCAAATTAATGTTTCAGGTTTTTGACTGGCCTTAAGTAGAGACCACAGAAACTGGATTTTGATCAGCTCCAGCATGATCTGGTTCTATGTTTCTGGATCTGGGTTTATTACTGTGATTTGCCACAATTTAAAATATCAGCAGGTTTTACAAAATTGTATCTATTGTTGTTTAAAAAAAACGATACTTATACGAAATATGTGATTTTCCTTTCTTTTGATGTTATACTACAATGAAATATTTTTGACTGCAGTTTTACATTTATAGGTATATTATTTTCACTGCTCCAAGTACTATAATGTAACTTGTTTCGCTTTCAGACAATGTCCACTAACCCTGATGACTCCGCTGCGGCGGATAATTCTAGACGAGGTGCAAGTCGCATCGAAGAAGCAACCCAATGATTTTGGGTACAAATCTGACGAATCAGGTACGTTTATCCATTTACAAGTATTACTCCTGAATCACGTCATGTAGCCCAAATACTGAACTCCAATATAACATATTATGCTACAAAAATCCATTATTATTTGGAACACCAAAATCGAATAAATCAGCCACTTCTTCCAACGTACGAAAACCACCGATATTATTCATTGATTAGATACGGCAAGCACGTTAAAATGAATTGTCTCGATGTCTCATGTTAGTGATAGATAAATGTATTTAAATCGGTAGTAAACATTGGCACATGCATGATAGTCGTTAAAGTTGGCTAGCGAAGTGCCTTACGCAACGAGATCGCTACTCTTCCTAATCTTGTCTTCATTGTATGCTCGTAATATCCTAAATGCGAGTACAGATTGTTCAACGCCTGATATCACATTCATGGAGGATTATCATACTGACCGAGATTCTAACATGTTTGTTTAGCTACGTCATGCCGCCGTCGCCAATTCCTATGATATTAGTATATCCCACAAAGCTAGGCTAGATTTGCACGCTTGATTAATACAACGACAGATCGGGTGTCTCTAGTAACTCTAGACGAATAAGATGCTTCTAGTAATGGACTTCAATGTCCATTAGTCTGGTCTGGACGTGTGTTTAGAGAGCAGAGTTTCGCAAATATCCGATTTCAGAGCAATATTCTGTTCGAAATAATAATTTATCTTCTCTTCCTCAGGCGAAGGCTACGTCATGCAGGTATACTCGAGCTCGTACATGATTTCGCGTATTTAGTTCAAACAAAATAACACCAATAATATTGTCAATTAAAAAAATATCAGGAGAAAGAATAACCAAATCATTGTTCGGTAACCTTAGCCAATTATATAAAGAGGATAATTCGTTTTGAATGTTACTGTTCCCGAACTGTTCCGAATTCAACTAAAGCAACAACAACGGTTATATTTTTTACTAACAACAACGTGTTAGCAAAATAACGCAAAATAGCAAAAATACACTTTTCATACAAACTTATCAGCTAATCGAGTAAATTTGTCTGATAAAAAAATTATAAAGCTGTGGAACAAAAGTTGTTCAGTTTCATGAGCTAACCTACCTACCACCCTAGAGGTTTTGCGTTATATGATTCATGGAAATTCGTACGTCGAAATCAAAGAATTAATATTAAATTAGTGTAAAGGGGGTTGCTCAGAATGGTGACAATCTATCACAAAATATTAAAGTGGCAAACGATCGGCTACAAAAGAAACAAATGCGTTTGGTAGAGGTTACTTTTACGTGTTGCAATACACACAATATGCATGGCACTATATATATTCCAAAGTGATCGCGATCGACCGCTTGAGCAGCACCCCTGGTATAAAGTATTCAGGGAAGGCTCGAACCTCTAGGTGGGTGGTGGGGTGTTACTTTTATATGAGCAGGTAACAAAAATTTAAAAGCCCTTTCTCTATTGCGTACCAAGTAATTTCTGCAATCTCAACCTACCAGGCTTCCAAATGATTCCATGCTTTACTGCTTTAAATTTTGCCTAATATTTTTACTGTATCTCATTTCAGTGTACATAGCCTTACGACTAATGCAAGCGGTGACAGCGCGCGTGAACGACGTGTGTCTTCGGTACCTGGACAACTCCCGGCTAGACTCTTTGCCCCCGCCGCCGCCCCCGGAGCTCCGAGAGCTCCAAACAGTCTCCATAGCAACCAAGAACTCGCGCCGCGTTATGGAAGACAGACACGTTGAGATCGGGAATTTAGAAGCACTGTTTGGTATTGAAGTACGTATAACTTCCGTGCGTATAAAAGTCAGTAGGGGATCGGACTGTTCCTAAATTTATCATATTTTATGAATTGTTTTTGAAATATAGATTAGTAGCAGACGATTCGCGAAGAAAAAAACAGAATCGGTTGAAAAACGAATTTACAGTAATTTTTTAAAGTTTCAATATGTCTGTCTCTTTCAAAAACGATTTTTTGTATGGAGATTAAATGACGTCACAAGTGGGTATGTGCCTCTCTGTCTAATCTTGAATTTCAAACCTTTATAACTCGGTCAATTTTAAAGATAGAGCAAAAATTATTTTAGTGTTCTATAGCAGAAACAAAGAAGTTTGGATTTATAAAATTAAAAAAAAGTAGTCCGATCCCCTATTCTGTAAAGATAGCTATAGCCCAGATCTCTGGACTTGTAGTCTAGACATGCGACATTCGGCATTTTAATTCGATCTTTTTTATGAAATATAAGTACTCGTAATTCAGGCTAAGCTCGAGCCCTTCGATGAATACCTCTAACTTGCAGATGAAGACGTATAAACGAGCTGTTGAAGATGATTTATTAATTTACAAAGACATCAAAGTTAGCTTTTACAAGGACGGTCGAGTGTCCATGGTTGACAGGCTCGATGCCAAAGTGTGCGCTTTTCCGTAAAAAACAAAAACTAATTATGCTCTGTGTCATTTCTCTCATGCTATTTTAGTGCTAAACAGCTTAAATGTTAATGGTAGGAACAGATTGACGATACGATCGACAGAACTGGAATAAATATGTGATTTGGCTTTACTTCTTATTGCCCTAACAGTAATTATTTTAAATTTTATAGTTGGTATAAAACGGCCCTTCAAGTAACCTACCTTGAATTACGATGCTCAATTATCTATGTAATTGAAGTGTTTTACCCGATGGTTAGTGTAATTTAGTGTAACAGTAAATCTAATTTGTTTGTTTATTTAATAGCTTTTAAAAGAGCAAAACTGTGGCAAAACGGCCAGTTGTAAATTGACTGAAAATGCGAGCGTAATTTTAGTAATAAATTTGTAGAATATTCATTAGTAACGTGTTTTAAAAATGATCTCTCTTTATTTAGATGGTTCAGTAAACCCTTGTTTCTATAAGAGCTTTAGAAAATGTTAGGTCTCATTTACATCAGAGTCAAATTAGAATTTTCAAAATATTTCTTTATATATCGCCTATCGCATTATAAAGATCGCACTAAAGCGCTACAGCTATTAAACGTCCATTTAAAATTATCAGAATCATTTTTATAAAAGTTTAGGTTAAACTGTGTGACGAAGAACACATCAGCCACTAAGAGCTTCGCTAGTCATAATCATCACAACTTCGTCAATTTATGACGAAAGTTAAAAAAGCAAACGCATGGCTTGTAAATATCTATAAAACTGCACATACAACTGAATTATCATTCTACATCTATTTCAATTATATTAAATTCAAATATTCTTAATTGCACACAAAAACACCCCTTCCCTTCTTATTTCCTTATGAAGTTTTGTACAAGATCTATTTTTGTTCAGACGACAGAGCCGACGAGTTTCTACGCGGTGTACGACGGGCACGCCGGCTCCGCGGCCGCCATGTACTGCGCGGCACACCTTCACCAGTACCTGGTGGAGAGTTCACACTTCCGCTCAGATCTACGCCAAGCCCTGCGCGACGCCTTCCTAAAGACAGACGCAGACTTCGTCCGGAAGAGCAATCAAGAGGTACCGTAGTAAATGTTGAAAAATTTAGTTTTTATCGGTGCTCGATAATTTATCGTAAGCGCCGATTAGACTACACGATAAAGGGCATTAAATATTACATTTTAGAGACAAAAATAAGACACGAATGTACTAAAAAAACTAATTTATTAGCTATATTATAAAAAAATATAGCATGTAATGACTTGATACTATGTTGTTATATAGCGCGCGTGCGGCGGCAGCACAGCGGTGGCAGTGGCGGTGCGCGGGCGGCGGCTGCTGGCGGCGTGGGCGGGCGACTCGCTGGCGCTGCTCGCCAAACGCATGCGCCTCATGCAGCTGGTGCGCGCGCACAAGCCCGGCCGAGAGGTACCGTGTGCTGTGTGTGACGTCACGGGGCGGGGGCGGAGAGTGGGCGGGCGAATCGCTACTATTTGCACCCTTAATCTGATTATTGGCACCTTGACCGACATTTAAAAAGCAGCTCAGCAAAGTCTGATGGTATCATAAATAGTGTAATAGTATACTTTACAGTACAAATAAAACCGCTATATACATAACCTTACAGTGCAAATGTAAAACATACATACATAGCCTTCTTTGCTTCTACCTTCGATATTCGAATTACAATACAATACATACAAATATACGTCCCTTAATTAATTCCCTCCCTTCATCCCTTAAAGGTAAAGGTCGTGTTCGTTTGCGAATTGCGTAGTCTACCTCTTCTCCCACGTCGGCTAACATAGTGATCGTAAAAGTGTTTATAGTGATCGTAGGCCAAAGATTCGGGTGCCTCCTACAGAGATCATCGACATCATATCGCTTGAATTGTGTAAGGTTGTTGAATTTTCGATGATCGACATTAGAACATCCATCATCATTAAATATGGAAGTGAGAATTGATAGAATTAACTGTAACATTTGTTTCAGGACGAAAGAGATCGAATAGAACAGTCTGGCGGCACAGTCATGTACTGGGGCACGTGGCGAGTCAACGGTCAGCTGGCCGTGTCCAGAGCAATCGGTCAGTGCGAAACCCTTATTTTTCACACTTCTACAAACCATAAACCACACTGATATTCCATACAGAATGAAGCTCTGCTCAGCGGCAATCCCGCGCAGAAAAAAAAAACGATATCGCGTTTCCCTTTTAACGCGTATTCTCTTAAATTCAAGTTCCGCTTATGTTTTCACCTATACGTGTCAGCTTGAACAGAGGTGAGGAGAAACTATAAACCTCTCTTTCCTTTTTATCTAGAAAAGAAAGTGTTCACGAAACTGAATCTCACTGAAACGTGATTGCGTTAATAAATATATTTATTTTGTACTTGTTAAATATACGTACAAATACATTAACTATACTTGGGTTACTATAGGATGAGCTCTGACAGATTAAAATTTTAAAAACTTATTAATATTATTTCGTTTATTTATTAAGTAAAATTACATACTGTGTAATGATAAAATAAGAGGTGAAGTAACTTTTTTTTAATATTTTAGCTATTATGGTTTTTAAACTGAATATCCATCCTATAATAACCCAACTATACCTAGCATCTTTAGTGTCATCGCCACACTTAAATAAAAATCTAAGCACCTATACCCTGTTTCAGATAACATTGGAAAAATCCTTTATAGGATACATTTCCAGACACAATATGTCAATCTCGATTAGCTGACAAGTATGAATCACGAATAACCTTTTTCTGCTATATATATTTTTTGTCCAATGTTGTTTGAAATGAAGTATAAATGATTCGATAAAAAAGCTTTTTTGTCAACAGTCCAGTACAGTTCATATAAAAAAGCGGAACAGCTAATAATGGTGGCAGACTGATGTTTTGATATTATTTGGTCAAGTGGTCAACTTTACGTAAAGCTCATAATTTTAAATTTCTGTGCATATTTGTATGTACAGTAATATTTTCTTCAGGAACGTAACGTTTAACATAAATTTTTATTTCTTCACGAATGCCTGCGATTTGCATGTTGGAATAATTTTCGTTTGTCCGACGACATTTATTGGACATCCCGGTTAGTTTACGCGACTCGTAAATTTACAGTAATTGTATTGAGGCCGTGTTCCGTATTTCTTAACGACTATTTTTTATAACGGCGCGGCATGCTGTTATATATCATTATTTAAAAATGCGTTTCATCTGTCGAAAATCGTATTATGTAAACCACTATCTATTCTGCACTGATCACTCTTTGCGTTTGTGTTGCATTGTTTTTCCAGAACTTTCAAATTAGATTCCTATAACCGAGGTGTAGAAAAATAAACCAAGATAATCTTCGCTTCGCTATCTTTGATTTATGATTTAGTGCGATACAGCATTTTAAATAGAGAAATAAATAATTAAAGCTCTGAAAAGAACAACGACCGCGCTGTGAGTTGTTTTAATTGGATCAACTACTTACAACTACTTAGTCGAGCAGTCCTACTACGATTAGAATACGCGACATTGTTTGAAATATCCGTATGCTCCAGGGGATTTCTCATAGGCAACTTCCATACGATCTTTCACCCTCTACTTAACCCCATATCGGTATGGTCCATGGGATTTCCTATCGGCAACTTCCATACAAAATTGCACCCTCAATTTAAACCCATGGGGGATGAATTTTCATATATATATTTTTTGTGCTCACCTATAAGATTCCTATAAAAAGTTTTTTTTTCTAGACCCACTAGCTTACACTATACGGCTCGTATACCCCACCGAGAGGCTTGAGCCTACTCTGAAGTAGGTCGATCAGGCCATAGTCAACCACGCTGGCCCAGTAAGTCAGTATTTGAGTTATAATAACTACCACCATTAGTACCATATCAATCAAAATTCTCATTAACGAGCCGTGAGAGCTCACGCCTTTCAATATCGGGAGCAATTATTCGGCTCATAAAAACAATAACACGTCGTGTAAGGGTGCGGAGTGCGAAACCTGCGGGGGTTAATCGCTCGATTCATTGTTATCGGTGGTGCCTTTTAGGGCTGCTCCACGAAGCTCCAAAAATATTCGACCAAGAAAGAATTACGCAAGAGAAACTAATGAATAGGGAACATGCACATTTTTTTTAAATTCATTAATCGAAATATTTCAAGTTCCAGATAAACACATAAAAAATAATTTTACAAATATCTTGCTCAGAAACAAAGTTATAAGGCTTCAAAGTTGATGGTTAGACAGAGAGGTCCGACGAGACATGTGACGTCATATGTGTCGCGGGCCATACATCCGCCATAGAAAATTTTGTTTTCGTAAAGAGGGACAAATATATTTGTTAAATAATGTTGTAACTAGTTTGTTTTTCGATCAATTTCGATTCTGTTTTGACTGTCAGTATTCTATTTTTGTATACTTTCAGATGAACTATGAAAAAATCTAATATTTTTTGTATGCATATTCCCTATTGTTAGTAGGTACTTAATTACATAATATTATAGTTAAGCTATATGAGCTGTTGACAATGATGAAAGTTTCCTTATAATAATATTTTCACAACGAACAACACACTTATATATTACACCTAAAAGTCTTAAAACAGATTGAAACTTTTTTATTTTGAACAATAATCAAATTTCAAATCTTCAAATAAATTAAGATCTACAGAAATATACTGTGCATCGCAAAAAATATTGGATTTACGTAGACGTACAACGCTTTAATTTTATTTTTACTCATTTTTCTTTTTTTATATAAAAATTCACAGCTTCATAATTTTCTTCTTTTCACTTTATGGAAAATACAAATAATCTTTTTGGGTCAATTGGAACAAACCCTTTAAGCACAGTCGCAGGATCAGATCCATTTTTCACAATCAGCCGACGTCATTACCGGCGTGTGCCGACAGTTAGCTCGGCTCGCATCCTGCACTGAATGGAGAGTCCTCGCGTCATTCGGTGCAATGAATCCCTGATTTATAACCAGCGGCGCAATGCTCAACAATTAGAACAAAACGGCCACGAACAACTTCGATTTATATGGATCAGGAAGTTCTTAAGCAATTATGAGCTGTTTTATGTTTATGGGATTTTAAAATACTTGAGTCTGCTCGTAAGCTAATTTACATACTAGCGTGGTGCGTGAGTTCCCTTTTCGATATGTTTCTTACAATTATACTTAATACAATATGGTTTCTTTATTTCTTTGATTTGTAGTTACAGATAGCAAAACTAACTATCCACCAGTTTTTTTTTATTATTTATTTATTGTTAAGAGACAAACAGTCAAATACTTAAATAATTACACAAGTTAATAAATGTAAACTTACAGTCCCTTATATTTATAGATAAAAATGTATTATTTTGTTTTCTTGGAGTTATGATTTTTTTATTGAAGTGGCGCTAATGTTCAGTCGGGTAGCCCCTAAGTAAATTTATCGAAAAAATAGAACAATGCAAGAGTTTATGGGTCAATTATGTCGTTGCGCGCGCCGGGCGACAGGCGGGCGCCGCCCTGTCGTCGGTCGCGGCGACCGACCCCTCTAGTCGCCCCATCGACTCACACCGGCCGCGGCCGTACTGCACACCAATGTATCGATTACTTTAGTCACGAAATTCGAGGTGCACTCATAGAGATGCTAAAGAATGTCGATACTTTTTATTTTAACTAAGAATTTTCAATAAAAATAATTATAGGTTCATCTAGCTAGATACAATACAAACAACTTTATAATTTAAAGTTGTTATTAAGTTGTATTTAAAAGATATTAACTTCCGTTTGCTCGTAGATCCATTTCAGACAACCTATCAGGTTTAATATCTTATAAAGCACTCACTCTGACTCAGCACTCAGCATCATTATCAAATACGATCATAGCGGAAGATAATCTCTTGTTATAATTAGTTTAGAATATAACGTTACAGCGTATCAAAAAATACATTTATTAATCCGAAGAAAATAAAATAGAATATAAATTGGCAGATTGAATATATTTTATGTAAAATTTTAAATAGACCCTAGAATCCAGGGCCTAGAATTAGGAATTGCGGATATAAAAGTATTAGATAATGTTTGAAGCCGAGTTAATCTACATTAGAAGTTTTTACCTAAAGGCTCTAACAACATACGCTGGCTTTGAGATGGTGATTTGGAATAACGTAATTTATAACAACTAAGGAGCAAACCTGATTTGTTTATATAGCGAATCAACAATTGAAAATGGGAGGGACTTGTTTAATTAATATTTCACATTGTTCACTACCTAATAATTAGACTTTTGCAAACTTATGGACATTAGTAGTACGGCAGTAACTAGCAAAATATCGATAAAAATCCTTACTGTGTTTTGAAAGCACTAACTCTATGCCGCAGACGACAGCTCTGCAATACAGATGCCTTTTTCTCCGCAGTTCCCTCCTTCCACAAGAATCAAGAAGTCCTTCCTGAGAGAGTATCGAGTAGTGTTGATGGGTCCGTGGACCCATCGATTCGCGTTCCACGGAAGATTAGGCTGGAAAGCGTTCACTAAGTCCCCCCTCAGATCTCCGATATGTTTAGAAGGTATCCATGGTTTCACGCACCATTACCCACAATATTGTAATAGAGAAATGGTAAACTCTGTATTCACTTTAATCTCTTAGATACTTTATCATACTTAGTGAAGATTGTTGTGTCAACAAATAATGTACAGTAATATACTTATTTTTGTAATCGTATTTTGACTCTGTAAATTCATTTACCCATTAGACAAAGATATCATCGTAAAATAAGAGTTCAGTAACAATAAATGAATTCATTCACATTTCTAGCTATAATTAATTTCCTCGACTAATACGTTAGACGTATTTTCGTAGTATAGGTGATACCTATAGCTTTATCGGCCACCCCAAAATAATGCACTGAACGAATTATGAACAGCTGTCGTGGTCAATATTACCCAACTTACACTGTTCTGGCTTCGGTTGTCGGCAGCATATGCAAAGAATGGCCAACTAACTCACTCTGGTTGAGGGGCACACATTATTAAATTGTTAATTTTATCACGAGTGAGAAAAATTCATTCGTTTGATAAGTGGGCAGTGGTAATTTATATATTCTGAATAGTCATAGATTTTTTATGTAAATTTTAAACTGTTGTGAATATTGCGTCGGATTCAATGTCGCTGTGTTTCTCCAAAACTCTCATCTAATAAGTCTGAATTTGCCTCAGGTGACGCCCAATACAAGCCATACGTGACAGCGCGACCAGAGACAGCGACAGTAGACCTTGACGGAGACGAGGACTTTGTGGTGGTGGCCTGCGACGGACTCTGGGACTTCGTCAGCGAAGACGACGTCGCCTTGACAGTCTACAGACAAATAGCCGCCGATCCAGGTAAGTGGTACAATTTTACTTATTTATCTAGTTTCTACTTCTCTCAGTATTGCGAAACGTGAGGCCAGAGTAGAGGTACCTTGCAATCTGCAATGTGATAATGCTCCGCCGATTAAGCAGCACTATCTTCGACGTTCTTATGCTTAAATGTCCTAGGAGTTCTTTATCCGCTCTTTACTACCGTACTAAAGAAGATCCATCCATCCATCCATGTCAGCCTTTAATATGTTCGTCTTCGAAGGTTGGCCTCCTCTCCATTCCTCCACTGGCGCCTGTCCTGGGCCACTTGCATCCAATTGATACCGGCTTGTTGCCGGATGTCGTCTGTCCATCTCTTGGGCGGTCTTCCTCGTCCGCGGGTGTTAGCGCGAGGTCTCCATTCCAGGATTCTCCTTGCCCATCTTCTGGGGTCCATCCTGGCGATGTGGCCAGCCCATCTCCATTTACGGGCCTCTATTTCCTGTACCACTAAAGAAGATAGCGAACAAGAAATACAGATCAGGTTATATTAGGCGCTCTGTAGTATTGTAGGATATATTCGAGCAGGAAACTGAGTCCTTCTAATTTATGTTTTATTATTACCATTAGCATTGTTGGCCTCTGTGGATGACAGGAAGTGTTTTATTACTGATATTATTTACTATTTATAACAACTCCATAGCAACGGGTTAACTGTTACTAGGCATTTTATTTGGCGGGCCGTAAAGTAATATTTATTTACATCGCTTACCAAATTAAAGTTTTTATAGAACTACCTTATCGCTAATATTAAAATACCAGTAGTCGCCTTTGAACCAGTTGTTTAATGTTACCGATTACGAACCACGTGAACATAATAATGATCACAGTGAGTCATATCATAGTAGCGAGAGTACCTCGTACTAACAGGATGAAATTACTTCCAGAGCGAACAATGCGAGAGTACGTGCGCGTGCGCGTGAGCTGATAAATTCGACATATTCATTTTGTACTATACTGTTGACAAAGCTGTCTATTGTTATTTTAAATAGCCAAACGTAATTGCTACTCCACGTAATTATAATGCGTATTGAAACATTGGCCACAGAGAAACAGTTTTGATTTGCTACGTTTTGGCTATCAGTATTGATTGGCACGACTCAAGAGCACTGCACACCGACCGGGTCACGTGGTTATGACGCAATGACAATGAGCACTTTGAAATCTGAGTGCCCTTGCTCGGCCAGACTAAAAAGCCCTCCGACCCCGCCCTTCTTGTTCCAGTATAATGAAAACTGTGAAGGGAGTGAAAGATCTTCACAAGTTGGTGATTGGCGACCCAGTGACGTTGGTGCCCTCGAATCTTTGTAAAGTGTCTTTAATGGATCGCAATGCTCGAGGCGATAAGAGCTTTTATGTTGTTGAACAGTATTTTTCTTATTTCACAAATATTAGGGCTTGTTTATTGCGAGGCCCTCAAAGAGAAAGGGGACTGTTTGGGACGTTTTGCTTATTGTAGAGGCGAATCAAATGCTTTCATACAATAGCCCTTTAGCTTCTGAAAAGAAAAGTTGACGTTTTCAGGGCTTTATTTTAGTTTTGTTGCGTTTTACTTTGATCATTATTTTATCTTGTTTTCATGTCAACATTTCTCTGTTTGTTCGTTCTTAGTATGTAGATGTGGTGAATTGATGACAATTTCCAAGTCAACAGTACTGAGTTTTCAATGTCTAGTTTTATTTCATTAAAAGCTAAAAGGGATCTTGTATCAGGTACTTAAAAGCTAAATTATCATCATTATAGGGGATCAAATAATACGAAATAATAAAGCAGTGCGGGCGAGTAATCCGACTTGTTGACACATCGCATAATGGGGATGTGCCCTTCTACCCTCGAGAGTCCATCACCGTTTTGACAGCTTGACGCGCGTCCCACTGCGAGGGCCATTTGATTTATTCTCCTAATTTTCCATCTCACATTACTTCCCTGTCCATTATCTAACGTTAACGTTATTCCTCGCAATAAACATGAATTCATTTGTCGCGGTATTGCACACAGAACAATGCGAAATACACCTGTACAGACGTTACAGGTTGCTTTGTTTGAATAGGTCTCGCAAAAAACCTAAGGAGAACAATAAAGGTGTATTTTATGTACCGTAACAAGATTGCAGCGGAGGCAGAGGCTAGATTTCAGCCGGGCCGTGGTCAGACAGACCGCAGCCCCACGGCGGCATTGTGTCGTAATTGCGTCGGAAGTGGGGAAGTGGAGAAATTGGATACTTTGTTTTCGCTTCGCCCGCGCCCCTGTCGAACACCCCTCACCACGCCACTCTCACTGCGAAGCCTTTCTATTTGTTACTTGGTCGCTGCGTTCGATTGTAAACGCAATATTTATGTTTTGATTGATTGACATGACCGGCTCTAAATAAGCCAGCTGTCATTTTTACATGCGTTTCTCTTGCATGCAGTAATCAATTAAGAAAGCAGAAAAGTTTATGGCAGTATTCAATGAAACAACTCGCTAAAATGTTCACGTTTAAACTATTTTTTATAAACTTTAACCCTTTTTTGAGTTGACTCAGGTATAAATTTTGTACAAATTAAATTTCCCTGCGAAGCTTAGTAGACATTTTCTGCTCCAATAAACACTCGGTCCGTTTTATCGGATTATAGGATTTAGCTGTTTAAACCATGTTTAAATTGTCGTGAGACGGCTGACGGAGGAGGGGTGGACGACAGCCATCGCTAATTCGACTGAGGGGCAGTTTTGTACTTCAGTATTTTTTTTGTATTCTCCGTTTAATGTTACTATTATTATTTTCACGCCTGTCTGATAAATGTGCTGTTGTTGCATCAGACACCCTATCAAATGTCACTTTCTCAAACCACATGTATGTAATAGGGCTCTATTCGGGCTGTCAGTTTTGATTAGATGCGCTGCACTTACAAATTGACTCGTCAACGTCCACGAGCTATTTGTCGTCAAATAGTGTGAAAGCGATCAGTTGTACAGATAATAGTAACATCAACATAATTAGTGTCAATTCAGTGGAATTAACCGCTGGTGCTCTACCGTGACATTCCAGTTAACAAAAGCCGTGAGCACAGGGTATCGCTCCCGAGTGCCGGAGCGAACCTGTTGTGGTGTCGTCGTAAGCGATCTTTGATAGCATTGTATTAGTCGATCGTTGATAAAGCGATAAAAGATTAACTGTAAGGGAGCGAGCATAAGCGCTGCTCGTTGGTCGAACGCCGCGAAGAACAGAAGGTTTATTGAAAAAGACACGTATACAGCTTGTACACATTGAAAAAACACATTCTTGGCCTTGCGTCTAGATATTTTGTAGCATTCTTTGTCGTCGAACTAGAAACCACTCGTATGCGCAGGCGCACCGCCGAACTTCGACGATTGGCGTGGCGCGACACAACAAACACAGCGCGGCCTTGACACTCTTGGATACCGATGTGTTATCTGCCAACTTTCATTCATTCTTATCTAAACCCACTTGATTGAATTACTGGACGTCTCAATTCACATTAGCGTCTATGATAATTTTGTTTTAATTGAATAAAATGCCAGTCTGACGGTAAGTGCTCCGACATTTCAGCATTCTTTGTGATAATAGTTCCTAACTTCTGACCTCGTTCTGAAACGGAACCGCGATTAAGTCATCTATTAAAATAAGCATCTCCACTGTTTATGTTGTTTATTCGTTGACAAAAACAGCGTCGTTAAGACTAATTGTTTTTGGCCTAAATACAGCAAATGGTATAATTACGTCTTTGACAATTACTCGTGGCATGGCATTCACGTTTGCGTAAAATTGTTAGAAATGTTTAAAAAGTCTGCTGTTTAAATGGTCCGCTTAGAAGAGAATGTGTATTGATTAATGTGAATGCGGCTCTACTTGCTAAACTAGGCGTGGACTATAGCGGGCCCATTAGCATCTACGTAGTTTTGCTTTGTCAAGAATGGTCCCGGCCCCTTCCCTCTACTATCTCCTCATGAAAGAGATAGTCTCCAGTAAAATCTTGTAAAGAATTTTCATAGCCAGCCAGCATAAAAGGCTAGATACCGTTTGAAACCATTAGTATAGAAATAACATCAGTTATTGATATCAAATCGTAAAATAGTAGCTTAGGATTGTTTGTGTTATCTAGCACCTTACTGTTATAGCAAATATTCACAGTGGTACTACTGTATCGCCTATCAGGCCGGCCAAACATCGATCGGCGATTTCTATGAGTTTTGCATTTCAGATGTGACATGACAGACTGTCTAGTACCTAACCTACATGACGGTTGTTGTCTTATTAAAAGTCAGAATTTTTTAATATTTTTTTATATTTCCACTTTCAAATAATATTTCATTCATCGTCCAATTCCAAGATGCATAACATAATCATAACTCATTAAGAGTCACCTCCGCCGGTGTTTCGCCATTGTCCGTCTGTCTGTCTGTCTGTCCGTCCGCGGCTTAGCTCAGAGACTCTTAGTACTAGAAGGCTATTATTTGGCATGGATATACATTACTATTAATCATGCCGACGAAGCTGAAGAAAAAAAAATTAGGGTTCCTCTGGTACACGTGAAGTGGGGGTTATTTTTTTTTATTCACGACTACCTGCTACAACTATTTTTCGATGCTAGTGTACGTTTCAGAAAGAAATCGTTTTAAAAGTTTAAAGCAGTTCTGCTTATTTTTGTTAGAGTCAAGGGTTTCCCCCTACCAGCGAAACCGTTGTATTTGGAAATGAGAAAAAATTGACGGTAGTAGTGTATATGATGAACTAAAAAGGAAAAGTATCAACATCAAGTAGGCTTTACAGGTTATCAAATAATAAACCAACTTATAAAACGTACACTTACTTATAAAATTTATTAAAATATTTTGATGAATGTTAATTGTCTTAAACAGTACCTAAGTAGTATTGGACAACTACGGAACCCTGCACTTTGCGTGGCCCGACACGTGCTTTAGTTATGGACGCAGTTAAAACAAGTCGAAAGTATAACAGCTATACGATTTGTTCCCTATGAAAGTGTAGGGGTCTCGCTCCACATGATATGTGTGGCGAGTGGGCCCGACTGCCGCGAGCGCGGAGTAAGTCGGCAGGAATTTGCATTGCAAGTAGCCCGCGTTTGCTCGCTGCTTACTCATTCATAGTTTGTTCTGTACAGTGCCGGACTAATATACCGCTTTGCTTCATTTGGCTCTCCTTTATGGCTTATAGCTTCTTAACTTCCTCGACCCCATTTCTGAACGTTGACGTCCATTTCTCGGAATTCAAATAAACCTATCTTTACCGAAGTAATCGGATCTTCTCTCAGAATTCAAATTTTGGATTCAGCCAAAAAGTTCATAAAACCATCTGATATATTATTATCTTATTGTACGACGTACGTCCTAATACCATACAATACTATTAATTCCAGTTATTTCCTTTGCGTGTCCTCTGTGTCAGTCCTATTCCAAGCGTTTGAATGCCCTTAATCCGAATCTCGTTGCGCGCTAGTCACACTCGCCTGACTAATGCAATGTCTGGTGACATCATCGGGCTATCCAGTCGCACGTTCGAGCTTTTAAACACCCCGAGCAACTACCATACAACGCTAAACACTTTGTGCTGTTTGTTTATTTATATTTATTCATGTAGTACTTACCCTCCAAAGACGAGTGCTGAATCACAATCTCCACTCATGTTAATATCTGTTGAGAATTTATTGAACATTGAAGCCAATGCTTTGATTGCAATATTTTGTAACAAAACCTATTTTCAGCATGCTTGCTACAATTTAAAGAGATTTGTTTGAATATCTGAGAAGCATCGATTAAGATTATTATTAATTAAAAATTGGGGTTGCGTTAATCTGCAATAGAACTCCAAAATAGCAATTAGAAAAAGTATGAAAATTAATATGGAGTGTCTCAAACTCTCTCCCGCGCCGTGTTTACAAAACGATTCGTATCTTATGGAGCCGTCGTGGCAAGAGGGTGCAGTGCAATAAAAACTCACCGTACTACGCGATACCTACTAGTGTACACCAACAATATTATAGTCTGTAGGGAGGGCGCTCGTTGCGCGCCGCACCGCGCGGCTTTGACATCATTACATTTGCAGCCACCCCCGCCGCAAACCCTGCGATGTAATTGCACCCCTATTGACTCAGACACAAAACCCTCGGTGATGGAATAATTTACTTTTATCAAAATTTGCCATCTCTAACTTCAAGGCGGTTGTTCTTTTGTCGAACTCAGCTGCGTGCGTCAGGGTGAATATTGCCTCCAGTTTGCTAATTGCATCGTTGCCAAAGTTGTCTAAAGTTATGACTTATTGTGACGACTACGATAATAATTAAACTTTTGCCATAAAAACCTAGTTAAGTGTTTCTTCATTAGATCTGGTTGTATTGGTTGTTATCATTTGTCAAAAGTTTAGCTTCGCTTATACTAATGTGGGTATTTGTGGTCAAGTCAAAGTCAAAGTCAAATTTTTTGAATTAAGATTTTTACAAATCATTTTTCGACGTCAAAGCTATCATGGATGGCACGTTCACTACCAGTGTACGCCCTCTGTGGAGAAGAAGTCATATTAGATTTGCCATAGTGAGGAAATGATTGGCTATTCAACAGACAAGTACTGGACGAACTAAGTTCGAGTTGTTCATCCGTCACTCGACCAGTGAGACTAGTTTCTTCTTCGCAGTTGAAAATATTTCATAAGGTGCGTTAAACTACTGAAAACCGAGCCTTCACGCGAGTGGTCTTTAAAACGTATTTCCAAAAAGTGTTCTGAAAATCACCCGCCTGGACATTGGTTGTTGTGACCGATCTGTAATATATAGACTTCAGATTCAGGCCGGCCAGAGCAAGGACGTCATGTTCAAGTGGTGATTTTCTAACGATACCAGCTTAGATTGGTAGTGCAAAGAGGTTCAATCTTGACTTGAGTGCTCTTTCACCTGCACTCAGCAATACCTGATGGACGCTACTTATTTCACCCTCCAGTTCTGGATCGCAAAAATATAAAATTTAAGTTGCTATCGATTCGCAAAGAAGAAAAAGTATTTGTGCTAGCAGAATATTAAAGAAATTACACTCATCGGTATTGTCTAAATATCTTTACTTTCAAAACTATTGTGATTTCAGATGGTTAAGTTAGAGATGAAAGCAGCGGGTTGACTTCCGCAATTTGTCTGTTTTGTCCTCCCTATCCCTCGTGGGGGCTGATAAAGAACACCGTAATCCTTTCAATCGAATAACGGGGATTACCAGGGGCGCAATTTATGCGGGCTCTACAAAATGTCGGCTACAAGATTTTATCAGAAGAGAAATTATGCAAAATCATTTCGCACGTTGTTATCGACGAGTGATGAGACGAGCTTGAAATTATTGCACATTCTAAATATAGCTAGTCGTAAATTTAAAGATTGGCTCGAGTCCAAGGAGATAGTTACTAGTGTTCCTGGCTGTGTGGTTTTCTGTAGCGTAATAGTGTAGAGCTAGCGGCGTGCGGTTCCGGCACCACGTGGGTGGCCGTCCTCCACTACAATATATAATGACGACATCGAGAATGCCGAGATATCCGCGAAACTGATGGATAGGGGCGACACTGGCTCTCATCAAGATTTATTTAACTCAAGAGGATCAATCAATGTAGCATTATTATCTACTTCTTCATTATTGTCTAGAGAAATGGATGTAAGTATAAACTAAACCTGGCATTCTAGTCTGCCGTATATTATACTTGTAGCTTAAACGTACACAAAGCCGCAGCCAAGGCAGATAATATAATCCTTGACTTTTATGTACGTCTACTTACCTACATAACTTACGATATAGGTAGTTCTCTGTAGCAAGCAGCTGGCTTTACTAATTTTACTGTTATAAAACGTGCTTTTGTAATGTTTGTCGTTCTACCAACAACGAATTTTAAATACGTACCTTGAAAATGTTATTATAAAAAAGTATTTTCCCAGTGAAGATACGAGCTGCACACTCATAAATATATTTTGGGATTTCGGTGTGTGTCTCAAGTAAGGGACAGTTTTTTTGGTAAAATAAGTGTTCCTTATTTGGCGCGGTAGGAGTATGAATATAACGTTGGTGCGGTTCGTGCCCCCAGCATAAATAATGCATTGTGATCAGATACGGCACGCGTCTGGAGCCGCGGCCCGCGACCCGTCGAGCCCTGTTATCCCACCACGTGTCTCGACGTCAGGTGGTCCGACCCTAATAGCCCGATAGATCAGACAATACATTATTTACGAGCACAAGTTCGCGAATATCAACAACAATCCGACACACAATTTCATATTCGTTTGTCGTTGATCTCGATTGATGAACGAGTTTTCATCGTTTTATTTACTACAGTTTTTTGCTAACTTTCCTTTCTTTTGAAATTTCTTATTAAACTCTGCGTTTACATAGTGACATGCCGAATACCAAATATCACTTTCTCTATGTAGACGACCTAGCACTGGCATATCAATCAAAACAAGCCGAAAACTCTCTCGTAAATATAGAGAGCTCAATGTAACCTGTCGTCAAAGGACAACACTTCACCCTTCCTAAAACCTAGAAGTACGTCTTGAGCGGTCACTAATAATCGACAGCATCATGTCACGCAAACGGTGAAAATGAGGATAAACCTCATCTTATCCTACCTAGCCGGATTAACTTCAGTCCGACTTTTAGTCATACAGATAAATTATTGGGGTGATCAAAATCACTTCCATATTCCGCTACAACATCAACATCAACGGCCCGTTACAGTCCACTGCTGGACTATGAGCCTCCTCCACTTAAGTGGATTGGAGATGTATCAGAGAGTAGTCTATTTTTGTTTTTATTTTTTATTAAAAGTTTGTACATGAAGTTCTTGTATTTACCAGTGTATGTTGCTATACATACGGATCAGAAACGTGGTCGCTTAAAGGATTACTTTACTACTCTATTCGCCAGACTAGTTTCGCACGAATTCACGATTTTTCGGACATTATGATAGAAATTCTCATCTTTGCCATAACTTTCGTCCTAGTCGGTGATCTCACATATATTTCATAAATTTATCAAGATGTCGTTTCTTTGCTCATTACATGTTATCATAATAATAAGCCCAGATTTTATGGGCGCTGTTGATATCGCACTCCAATCGTGCTAATCGGTTACAAATTGCGGACGTGCTCAATCTGGCGTGCACTCGGAAACTATCTAACTGAATTCACTCATGATCAACAGAAATGCAGAATATCTTCGCCTAGATTCGGACTCAACGCATCTCTCATAATTATGTCTTTACGTCGTCGTCCCTTCTAAACTTTTTTCTCTGGAAAATGCTGCTGATATAAGTTTTCTTATCTCAATCTCGCTGCTGTTGTTATGTGATCTACATTGCTGTAGCTAAATAAATCTAAAACCTAATTTTACATTTCTTAAAACATCATAACTAGAACTTAATTTGGTTCTCTTTGAATATCCACATCTTTCTCTGCTTACCACCAACCCATTCTTCAATCCCAGCTATTCCGTATTTTAGCGGCGCCTTCATAATATTATGCTAATTACAATTAGACACTTATTAATGAACATTCATTATCTCCATCCACGGTTGTTAATCGTGAATGTGTTTATTGTCCGAGAGCTAGTACATATTTTTTAATTAAACTCCACACCAATATTACTCTATCTGTATTTAAAGTGGTTTTATGATTTGCTTATTTATACCATTTATGAACCGTCTGCCCGCGATGCCCACAAGTTTATAAACTTACGAAGAGAGTGGCAATTTAAAACAGAATATATTGAACCAGGAAATTGCAGATGAATATTTCAGTTCTATAACGATTAAATCTAATTGATGTTCCGAAGCTCGATACTGCAGCTAATCGCCTCATGACGTACGACTTAAGCTCTTAAAGTGTTGCCTTTATACCATAGTGCTTTAAATCTCGCGTGTCTAGCCAAGCCAAAGAGCAAATAATACTGCCTCTTATAAGTACAAAATTGTTATTGTTTATTGTCACTGCGAGTACAAAATTATAGAATAGAGTTGTTTTCCAGAACTAGTCGCCACTGCAAAATTTTACACTTTGGCGCAATCGCTCGCAGGAGTTGTTTTGGAGCTCAATTCTTTTAAATGTCCCCGAATTGGGCACAATCCGTTTCGGCATAGTCGTCATCAATATCCGCGAGCTCAAGTATACGGGGTTATTTTATATTAAGTGCACAAACTTTAATATGTGGTTCAGACCATGAAACTGAACAACTTTTCCCAAGAAACATTGGTCTGGAAATGATAGAAAATTTTGTACCTCCCATAATAATTGCTGAGTTGGCTGCGGCAGTTTTTATGGGAGATCGAATTTTTATTTTTAGTTCCGGACCTATTTTTTTCGGGAAAGTTGTTTAGTTTCATGGTCTGAACGACATATTAAAGTTTGTGCACTGAATAAAAAATAACCCTGTATATATCTGAAGTCAGACATTTGATTACGGTGAAGTCCGGAGATTTGTCTCCATATCGGGTATCTCTCTTGCTCCGAGGATTTTTTGTCGAATATATTTGCATTGAGGCTGGCGAGACGGCACTCAGTGTTTGTCAAGCGCTGTTTACTTTGTCGAATCGTGTTTGTTCAACTCCATTGTCCTGTCGTTGTCTGGACTGGTTTTTCGTATAGAAGCCACGTCGTATGATTCTTCTGAAAATGAACACCAATAAAATAGGGAATATGCACATTTTTTTTTAAATTCATTAATCGAAATATTTCAAGTTCCAGCTAAACACATAAAAAATATCCAATATCTTGCTCAGAAACAAAGTTATAAAGCTTCAAAGTAGATCGGAAGATACTGTAATACAGTATTACAGTATCTTCCGATCCCAAGACAATGTCGCAGGGCTAATTTCACACTTAACATACACAAACAAACATGATATTATATTACATTTTAATTCACGCAAACACATAGATGAACACCCAAATTGAACATAAGGTTGTATATTATTATAAATAAGTTCTTACATACACCCGTTTCAGATAGCATTGGAAAAATCTTTCATCGGATACATTTCAAGACACCTGTCAATCTTAATTGATTTGCCTTTTACATATATTTTTGTCTTTTTTTTTCCATTGTTGTTTGGAATGATCTATGGATAAATATAAAGTACACATTTGGATATTTTTTACTAAATTATTAGTAATAAGTTAGAAATACATGTCACTCTTTAAAACTGTTTTATTTAAAAATCTTTACATTGTGATATTATACTAAACGAGGAGCAGAGTCTCCTAACACAGACATACTAATGTCTAAAAGGATACTTCAGAAATGTTTAACTATGTAAATAAGCGATGAAAAATAAAGATTTTGTATTTTGTATTTGTATTGTATAGATGGTTAGACAGTGACATGTGACGTCATCGTAAGAGGGACAGATAACATTTGTTTAATAATGTTGTATCTAGTTTGTTTTTCGATCAATTTCGATTCTGTTTTGACTGTCAGTATTCTATTTTTGTATACTTTCAGATGAATTATAAAAAAAAAACATATTTTTTATGCATATTCCCTATTACCTATAGCTTTTACTCGCATATTTAACGAAGTTAAGATTATGGAAGTGCTAGTTCTAGTAAGTGGCGAAAGGTGCATCAGTGGTCTCAGTAAAATTCGCTATAAATTACCCGGTTCTCGAGGCTAGGTATTTCTCACGACAGAGTTAAATCGGGTTCCATGTAATAAGAGCTATCTAATCTACCGACCGACCATCTACAGAGAGAGTGTTACATTGGTTGATTGTTGCAAGTTGTAACAACTTCAATAGAGCTTCCGTAGCTAATGCAAATCTTACCTAGCACGACATTACTCCAAATGTGGGAACGCTATAGGCAACGCTGTGTTACCGACAGGGAGGTAGATAGTAATATGCCATGAAGAGGAAAATAAGGATGTTAAAATGGCTAATAAAATATAATGCACGCAGAAAAGACATAAAGTCACTCGGCTGCGAGTCGGTCCGTGCAACGCGCTTCCACAATAATTTCACAATAGAGGAGTTGTTTTTGCGACCCAAGTTCGATGACCGCGCAATTTTCGCACACCCGGCCTCCGAAATATTAAAGACTATCATTACTTCGCTAGCTGGAATTCAGCTAGTAAAGTTGCTGTACATATTTTGCTGAACATGTGTTCCTTTGACGTAATCTGTTTTGACGGACTTGAGAAACTACTATTACTATTAGTTGATGAAGTTACTGATATAATCCAGTCTCAGATGCATACGAAGATTTACTATAACTAGAGGCTTTCGTCATTACATTGATTGAAAAACATAATCTAGACCGTGCAATAAATAAACTTCTGCCTTGGGCCGATTATGATCGAACGGATGCAATCAGCCCTTTACATTATGGTTTGCTTAGAACGCTACTAGTAGATATTGTATAGGTAACACAATAATTTATTAATAAATATAACACGCATGAGTAATGGTCCGTAATTGGCGACAGAGGCTATCGCCGTAAAATAAAGACATCGTGACATCCGCTACCTAACTGTATAAGTAATGCTGATATCATAATCAATACGATATACGCACATCTGTCGGTCCACAAATAAAGTATTAGTTTTATTATGTTTCTGACGATCATACTGGTCATCAATTTGATTCTACTCTAAATTTCCCACAGCGGAAGAGTTTGATGCATACAAAAAACGCATAAAGAACCTTGCTTGATTGTAATCTTATAATCGTCAATCAATTTGATACCGTGACTTTATTACTAAAAATTGAAGCATCGCCAATGTTAGTAGCTATCTCACTTTGATAGATGGAGTGATCGTTCTTGTGTTGCAAATTATTATTGTGTATTTTTTGCTAGCATGAGTCATATTGGTTCTCTAATAGCTCTGGCTAGGCATTTATGATACGAGGCGTGGAGCGGAGTGAGCCGCGAGCGACCCCGCCTCATTAGGATTCAGCACGACGTGGTAGAAACTTCACCTTATCCGGCCACTTCGTAATGTCCCCATTGTTCACCAGATTGGTTAATCTTCGAATATTTGATATCGTACATCACCCACCTTGCACCCACCCTTCAAAGCTTTATGTCATGATGACATTCAATTTCTCTTAGAAAGCTCTCATTCCAAGATTGAGTAGTAAGAAATAGATTCCATACGAAACTAGATTTACGAGTACAGTGAGAAGCTGTGTTAGACTTTAATTGCTGTAAAAGTGGTATTGTGTGAAATGTTTGCTGTAATATCCGATATCAGCAAATCTGAACAGATTTATTTCAAAACTCTACAATTTATTTATTCTGCAACGTGACTCTTCATCAAACTCTGACGGCCATTTCTCTGCTTTCGGCGGCGGCGTTAGTTTTATGACGGTCTTATTCATTATCCGTTCGTTATAATAAGTAAATTATACTTTCATGGGCTTTAAAGCTCAAAACTCTGGCTCTGACTTGCATTCCTTTAGAATGATGTTCCTTTTCCTTCCTATTACTTCCCAATTATTATTCAACTTGTTAGTGTTGTATTGAAGGGGTTGTTTTTGTTGCACCGTATGATTGGCAAGAGTTGTGGTGCGGTTGCGTCAGTTTCGCGGTAATTTCACGGCTTGCGCTCCGGCTGGTACTGGAGGAAAAGTGAAGTGCGAAGTTTCGGCGAGCGAGCCGGCGCGCGGTGGAGCGTGTCCGGCGGGGTCGTCGGCTCCCGCGCCGCCGCCGCCGCTAATACAGGCTTAGCCGCTCGCCAGCTCTCTGTTATTATAAACCCGACAGATTTATAGCTTTCTTAAGCTGTGTTTGCTTGAATTTAGTATGGCTGCGTGATTGTGGTTCAGGATACAGCGAACATCGTACTAAAAATTATTTAGTAAGACCACATTTTTTTAATAGTTTCTTTAAGTTGCATCTTATCGTAAACATTATGGTTATCTTGTGGCGGATTTTTGCATGCCTGATGAAAATTAAAAAGGAGTGAGTGATTAACCCCTACTCTTCCCGTGGGTGTCGTAAGAGGCGACTTAGGGACTACACATTGAACAGGGAACGGGCAGCAACCCGCCTGCCAAGCGTGGAGATTATGACAAAACCCTCGAGGCTCATAGTCCAGCAGTGGACTATAACGGTCCGTTGATGTTGAGTGATTGTGGAGGTTTCTGTAAGCGGTGCGGAGTAGCAGTAACCAGCAGCCGGCAACATCTGGAGGGCGGCGGCACGGCGCGGGCGTCGGGGGGCGCGGGCCGAGCGCCGGGTTGCAGCGCGTCGCGGCCCGCGCGCCAGTTCCCGAGACACCGGCCGCGCGAACGGCCACCGCGGTGCGTGCATCGCTCCCTCGCGCTAGTGCAATCGGTCTGCCACCCTCACCCCTCACCCGCGCCCGCCCAGCACCAGCGCTCGACCCCCGCGCTGTCTACATGTGAGTCCACGACACACACCCACGCGACCACTCCACCGCCCACTATCGACTACCGGCGAAAAGCACCGGCCGGCCGGCTTTCTAACCTATGCGGTTGTGGTGTATTTCTGAACTTTGCATTTTATTAAATTGTGTAGTGAAAATTGTGTTAATCGATTGGATTTGTGTTGATGTGGTATGATATGATGTGAAAATTTTAATTTATGAATATTCAAAAATGCACCACCGCTATCCTCGTTCATCGGAGCTTTTTAAAGAGCTTTTGATTTAATTCATCCTTGGCAATTTTCGTTGCATTATGTGGCGAATCAAGTTTTACATTAGGTTGGTATTAAACAATTTTGCGTGAGAACAAACAATGAAACTAGACTAATATCAGTAATATTTTAATGGGGCATGACGATTTACAGAGTTCAGTTTTTAATTAGATTAATTAGCGCGATGGCGGCACACTGCACGATCACGCGACGGTAGTGGTGGCGCAAATCGCAGAGACGACACGCGGCTTTAGAGCTTTCAACCCGCTTGACGTCGGCGTAGCTAGTTCGTAGCCAGCACAGCACTACGCCCAAAAGGTTCTACGCGCGCGGGTCTACAACCTAGAACTGTTGCACGGCCCAAACATAATTTTGTATCTATTCTGCAATAAATTGCTCGATACGTTCTTAGACTTGGCCGCCTGCTGATCTTCCAGCGTTTATTGCATATATTCTAATCTGATTGCAAAAGCTAACAGCGTTAAAAGTATTTGCTTTGATTTCTGCACTCTCATCCTTTTTAGAACCGTCTTTACGAAGTCTTGCGCCGGCATTCAATAAATTCCATTAACGATGCTATAAGCAACTTTCTGAAAGGCAAAACACCGTTTAATTGCTTTTACATAGTAAAAGTAGCCAATTATAAAATGTTCAGCAAACTCAAGCATGTAGCCAAAGTAGCGGAAGAGTTATACCGTTATCGTAATATCATCATGTAACTATTTGAACATGCAAGTTAATCTGAAATAGGCTATTTAAGTGCTTAGCATACCCACTACAGTTTTTGTCTGAATTATGCTTACGGTAAAAAATGTAAAAGGTATTTTGTTAGTGTTCGAACTAACAACTATTCTTAGACAATCACAATAAATACAATACAATTTATTATACTTCGAATTCACAATCTTCGAATACAGCGATTTAAGCTTGAGCTTTTTGTACAGATTGTTGCAGTGCCCTCCATTGTGGCAGACTAACGTCTAGACTAGACAGATGTATGTCCTATTGAGCTGTCGAAACATAAGAGGCCACCTGAATGATCCAGCCATTGATGTTGTCGTTAGGCTGAAATGAGTTTACTTCGCGCAAATCTATCGTCTGCTTGCTAACAGACAATGTCGCTCACAGATCATCACTCACGCTTTTATTGTCTTTGTCTGCGAACACAGTACAGCCAAGACATTCAGTGTTATTGGTATACAAACTTATTTTATTAGTACCATAAACCTCTTAACATTTAACCGCTTTGATACATTGCTGATGTGAAATGTAACTGGTACTAATTCAAGTAACACAGGAGAATCAATACACAAGATAAATGTATGATATTAATCTCTTCTGAATGTAGTACACAACATGGATTCATCAAATGGATATCTTGTATATCGTCGACAAGTGTTTATAATATTTATGGCCATGACGACAGCGCAACATGGTACCCACAATTGCTCATCTTTTTGTATAAGTAACATTTCAGAGAAAAAAACTTCTTAGTCACGCATGATTCAAACAGATTTCGGGCGGCTACCGAGGAACTTCAATAAAAACGAGATCAGCTTTCTGAACAGCGGACTTTTTGCGGTATCTGGAGATAGTTCTATGCTCTATTTGCATACAGGGTCGTTACAGTCATTGTTTGGGCTATCAGCTCGGACTAATCTTGCATCTGCATGTTAAATACGTTGTTTGCGGGCTGTATTCCCAGACTATTACCGGTTACACCGTCATTAGATACAGTTGCACGTGAAATATTCTCGAGATATTTGAGAGCACAATTTGGAGAGTGATGGCGGCGCAGGCGCTGCTCGCTGCACGGTGAGAAATGACGGGAATCCCGCTAGTCATCGCTACGGTACTTTGTTTGGTTCGCCGTTGCTTTTCTTAATGCGTTTCGTCTTTCCAATGCGGTCAATTAATCACGCGCCCCGAAATTCTCCGCACCTATTGTGTTCTTTTTGACTTGGTTACTGAAAGGCAGCAGATAGAAGGCGAATGATTTAATTCTTCTTCTTCCGTGCCTCACTTTCCAAGTTGTTAGAGTTAGATTCGACCTGCGCCGTTGTTGGCGTAATTGTGCTTATCGTCTTCATTACTTGATAATGTCCCTATCTGGTTGGTGACATACCTCGACTTCTATTAAAATCTTGTCATATTATCGATCATTGTCTCGGCGCATAATTTGATTGACCATACCATCGGATTGCAGCCGATTTTCTGAAATTTTAATCCCGATTTTAGCAACTTAGATAGACATTATTTCCGTATAACTTTTCTGTCCATCTGAGTATTTTCATCTCAGTAGATAAAGTTTCTGATCGTCAAATTTTCGCAGTCATTCTGCTCTTTTGTACTTTTAATCACCATTCTCTAATGGCAATCTTGCATCACATGTAACTCTCGTGTCTTGTAATTTAATCGCTAAATTAAAAATTCTCATCTAAATAAAGGTTATTTTATGTCAATGTAACCGGAACATGGATGGAACAAAATAATTAAGACAAGTGTTTCCGCATTGTCAGAAGCAGTGCAAGCAGTGCGATTGAGCCTTGCGCTCTTCAAATTACGGTAGGGTTTGTTTTGTTGCGGGCGGTGAAGGCGGAGTGGTGACGTCACTAGACAAGCCAGCTGTAGGGCGGGTGACGTCACCGGGCGGGGTCGTTGACCCGCTGCAACCCTCGCGGCCGCGCGCCCGCTCGCTGCGCTTGCCGCCTGTCTACCTAGTCCACAACATATCATGAATAAATTGTATTATATGACCTGAACGCCGACGCCGACCTGGGCCAAATTGCACTGAATCATAGAAATTTCATTTTTATAAGCCGCTGTTTCTATGAACTTTTTTTTTTAAAAAAACACCTGCTTCTTTTAATGGTTCTGATCTGATTAAGTGTATTTTTATTTTTCATTAAATTTGAAACTTTTTATACTGCATTTAAATTTATACAAAAATGTGCAGTGCTTGCTTATCTTGTTTTGTTAGGTTTTATATGATCATATGACTGAAACCTAATGAATATCTTCAGTATTTTCACTTCATTTATATTTAGCTTTATCTCGTCCCTTGTCATGTCTGTCAGCATATTTAGAATTTGAACTTATTACATTTTGCTATCTTCCAATCTTTGTTTCCGTTGAAAAAAATGCAACCAAATACAACAAAATTTCCTTAAAAATGAATATAGTCACGGAGTTTATACTAAACGCTTGTGTACTCTACATATTATTTTATTTGCTTATTTCGTGTGTAATTTACACGGAATGCAAGTTTACGCAGGGCGTATATCACGACACGACCCCTGCCATTTCCGCCCTACCTGACTTCAGAATTTCTCATGGGAGTTGTATCGCCGTTAATAAGTGCGAAAATGGCATCCCTCCGAGTCGCGTGCGAAAAGGAAATGCACTTTTTGCTTTAGTTCCACCTACAGCAATCATAACCGCTCTAGAAATCCAGTCTTGCCGCGTGTTTTATATTGCTTTGGACGTATATTGTTGGTCGGCTTTCACTGTTTCTATCACGATATAGCGACACGGTTAGTTAAAACTACCCAATGGATTGATTGGGAATAGCGATGGAGTATTATCGTTCAGATTATCGCGTTTATCTGAATTTCTCTCGGCGGTTGCTTCGCGGCACGTATCGCTGCGCTTGCGCCTGTCGGTGCCGGCCAGTGCGCAGTGGTCAGCGCAGCTCGGCTCCGATCTGCTCTACTGTAGCTGCGCAGTGTCACGCGATACGATACATATTCGTGTCAACAATCCTTTCATACAGTACCATTCTAAATTTATAAACGAGAAAGTAGCAATTAGACGCTTTCGTTTTAAAATTTTATTCTTTATGGTAACTTTCTTCTAGCATTATTATGAAGACGTAAACGAAAGCATAAGTAAATTGTAACGAAATATATTATGTGATTTTAATGTAAATAAGGCAAGTAATCATCTTGCAGAAATTATAGCTAGATTCTTAGTTTCAGGTAGTTTCTCTGACAGGTCTAGCATCAATAATAATATAGTAACGCCGTATTTCCCGTTATAAGCATTACAGTTTTTGCTCTCCGCATTCTATTTTGAGGCTTCATACATTACGAACAAGATATTGTAATTTTGTAAGATTGCTACATGTAGGTCCAAAGTTTATGTTTAGGAAATTGTGCAGCAGAATTTAGATGATTCAAACTATCCCGCTTTCATGTTTTATAATAAAATGATTACCCGTAGCCCTATAATTCGAAGCGATGATGGTTGTAGTTTCAGACATTGAAATTTATTGTAGAGCAGGTTACTTCATAAAACAGAGAAAGCTTTGTCGTTTCATCATTTACTGTTTGGAATCTACATTTGAATCGATTCTGTCCTCGCATTAAAATCGGAATAGCCATTGGTGGAATTGTGGATTGCGTGCACGTTTCTTTCTCTGAACGAGGGCTGGCGATGGAGTCGCTACGTGAGGAAATGTCCCCTGGTGCGAAGCCCTATTTCTATCGATTAAGGGATACGATACACCAACTTAGTCGCGTACCCTCACACAAAAAGTGTATCATTTTAACAAAGAGCTTCACGTACCCCTGGTGCTTAATAAAGATGACTTGGCATTTAGAGCTCTTTCAATATTTGTAGTGGAATATTCTAATGTGAATATTTCCGTGAGGATATAATGACTTTTACTGTTATCTGCTGAATGTTTAATCATTAGCCAATAATGGGCGAGTTTTGCGTTTTTTACACATAGACAAAATAAGTATAGGTGATGGATAAGTTGGTATGTATATGTAATGTAGCTCTGCATTAATTGACTGCACGCCTGCGCTTGCAGCTAGTGGTCGAACGACGTCGACGAAGGACGTCCGTCTGAGTTGTTCATTAGTGCTGAAGTAGACCACAGAAGTTTTAATTGCTCCCCCAGAGCCATGACTGTAGAGGAGGCCGAGTCGATATCGTTACTCGATAAACTCCCCACTGTGATTTAACTGATTTATGGACTCATTAAGAACGCGTGTAGGCAAGAGGAAGGCACGCACGCACGCAGCTCTCCGTACCGTAAAGGGAAAAATGTTACCATAGTATAGTGATTATTACGCAATTTTCACTTTTCTTCGCTGTTTTTCCCTTGCCTGTAATAAGAATAGGAAATTATGTATGTGTTAACTAAAATTCCGATAAACAGAACCACGTTTCAAAACTTTTTGTAAAATTACACAATCAGCTGACCAAGTCTGCAAAGTTCTGGAACAGCTATATCACCCGCGATACTTCGCTATTTTATACTACCACGTTGTTATTATGGTATTATGTCATAAAACAGACAAAAATTGCGCAACAGGCCCCAAAGTGGCCTAAGATGTTTAATATTTATTTATTAAAATTCTTATAGGCTTTTTTTTACAATGTGTATTGGTATTAGATCAGGATTTCGTTTGTTACATCCATCTGGCCAGTGACAGTATTACTTAAAAATTCTTTAAAAGCTCATTTTAATTTTAAAGCATATTATTATCACTAGATTCAATGCAGTGTTTGTAACGAATTATGCTGTGGTTGCACTGGATCGTAACTCTTGCTTACCAAGGTAAACACTAAAGGTGAAGTAAACTGAAGATGGCCTACTGATACAAATATTTTTACACGAAATGAAATTGCTTTTTGACTACAATCCAATCTTCGAACTACGAGGTATTTTTTTTAATTAAGAATATTTTTTTATTTGTAGAATTTAGGGTCAGATACATGCATTGCATTTATGTTCGTCCGTCCGTAAATAAAATGAAATAAACAAAATTTCCCTTTTGTCACCTCGCGAATATTAGAGACGCTTACACGTAGAAGTGCCAGTTCTGTAAGGCTTTAAGGCCCGATTTCCACCAAAGCGGAGAGGAGAGGAGATGTGTTTGAATAACCAATCAGATTTCGTTATTGAAACTAAGCGGAGAGGAGATGTGGAAATAACGAAATCTGATTGGTTATTCAAACATATCTCCTCTCCGCTTTGGTGGAAACAGGGCCTAATGACCCTCACCCATGACCGCTGGCTGGTGCCTTACCTTGTTTCTGACTGTATTTACGTGAGCCAAATAATTTCGTTACATGGCTACTTTATCCTTTATTATTTTTAAGGTGCGTCTACAGTATACCTACTGTAGTTTATAAACTACGACTACAGTAAATGTAGAGTTTTCATGAGGTTATTCAAGGTTACATCTTATCGAAGTGCGATTGAAATCAGCGATAGTAACGCTGCTTGTTTTATATTGCAAGAAAAGAAATGCGTTCTACGAATATTTATTTAATTTTATTTTCTTGGTTCCTAGTTAGCTCCGACGATAACTGGTACATCTGATTTTTAAATAGTTTTCGTGTTATACTTAGAAACGTGGAAGTTGTCGTTTTATACTTAGCATGTTCACTTGACAGTTGGCTCGGACGGGCACGGGGCGGCGGTGGTATTAATAGTCGTCTCCATCTCATCTCCATCCACGTGCCCTTCTCGTTCACGGCTTCGCTCGGCCCTTATCGCCACGCCTCTTCATTTATCCACGCCATAATTGTTCCGTATTTGAATTTTAGTTACCTTCAAATTATAAGTCCATTTGAAAAGTTCTCTAAGAATGTAGTTCATGTAGGTGTACTTACCTTCATATTATAAGGTCAGCATTTAAAAGACTACTAAGAATGTAGTTTAGTTGATCTCAGTGGTTCGACTATACATTTATGCTTATGCATCTATGAAAATGTAATTCTTGTAAAAAGAATGAAATACAAAAATATATGCACTAACCAACACTAAATCAAAATCAAATCCGATATTATTTTTCTAAGCCAAAGCTATCCAGCTAGCGCACCATAAATAAATTGCAAAATGTTCACTTTAAACCAAAAACTCCACATGGATTGCAACTTTTGCATTTTTTTTTTAGAATTAAGAATGATTAGTATATGCAAAATCACTTTTGTCCTCTAATTTAGATATAGCCGTTTTGCATGTTTGTTTAAATTTTATAAATTCGTTGCCCTTCGTTAAAGTAAATGGCCTGAAACAAGTCACAGCTTTATACGACAGTAGCGTTATGTATATTAATATTCATGTGTCGGGTTTATTACCATCATCGGAGGTGTCGTTGCATGTTGGTGGACGGAGAGCGTGCTCGCCCATGCTGCCGTGCCGTATTTACATTTCGTGCGCGGGAGACGGGAGCGGCATGATTTACTGGCCCTCAGCCACCCCGACACCGTCGACACTTGAATTAGTGCAATGTCGTATTTCACACGATATTTTATTTAAACACCAAGCAGCGCGACGTTTTCCTCAAGCATATTTCGCGCCTGAAACCTCCATTCTTGTGCCGTCATGGGCTATTTATAAATGAGCCTTATTTAGAAGATTGTCTTGCTGTTGCTCACTGATCTTTACGAGTTTGTCTCGCAGCCGTTCGCCCGAAGCTTAGAAACGAGTCTAGCTGCAAATCATGGAATATTTCATACGAACGTTAAGATAAGATAAGATAAACATGTCTTTATTCGAAGTAAGATTTAACAAAATCATTTTTCGACGTCAAAGCAAGATGGCCCGTTCACTACAAGTGTACGCCTTCTGTGGAGAAGAACGGCCAGAAGAAACTCCACAGGACACTTTTTTTAAATAAAATATTGTTTACAGTAGTCAATATACATTGTTAATGTTTCCTGTGCCGAGCTGGACCAGCCGAACACCAAGCCTCTTTGTCATTTAAATAATCAACTAACTTATAGTAAGCTTTATTACACAGCGTCTGTTTTACACAATCAGGTATTTTGTTATAGCAGCGCACACAGAGCCCCACAAATGAAGTGCTAACTTTAGCAAGTCTACAATGATGATTAATTAGTTTATTTTATCTAGATTCTGATTAATAATTAGGTTATTGACTCTATATCTTGTGTCTAGCTTCTTTTTTATTTGAGCTACTATTAAGTGATTTTCGAGCAAAAAATGTATGTTTCTGTATGTGTATGTGTAGTGCTTCTAATATGCGAGAAGCGCCAAGATTGATCGTTGGTCAGAAGCGCGTGGGGCACATCAAAAGAGTTTGTGATTGATGCGTCCACTGTCCCCCGTCCCCTTGATAAAACGCAGACTCTCGCCCAAATCACTACGCTAGGTACTGCTAAAGCCAATTTGTGCACAGGATGAGATTGGCACAGTCATTGACAAATTGAATTCTCTTGCCGATATCCACCCGGTGCGCCAGTCGCAGATTAAATTATTATTATTTTCACCTAATCTCTCAATAACTATTGATACAGAAGGTAATAAATGACTTTAAGACCATTTAAACTCTTGAACTGTGGTTCATCCATCATAATTCAGTCGAGTTTTCAATGAGACTGTACCGTTGATTGTTAAGCCGCATTCCACATTTAATTAGTGGTTCATTTAGTGTTACGCCAGAATAGAGTTCAATTACGTAGTGCATACAGGAAGACAAAATGGAACGAGAATACAGTGAAATTGAGCAATTTTAGTTGTATACTGAGCCTGCTGAGTTTACTGCCTATAAGTTACATGCGCCATCTCCAAATGCGTCGCTGCAATCGGCGCCGCCCGCCAGTGCGGCGACTTGCCGCTAATCATTTCTCAACTCTTTCTTTTTGTGTCTGTTTTAGTACTTCACTGCACTGAATACATTATACTGTCCTAAATTTCAGGCATGTTTTGGCTCATCAAAACTTCAATGTTGAACACGAGGCAAATACCAAGATAGCTGGAAAATCTAATTTATAATTTTGAATGTCGATTACAATATTTATTGCTGGCAAACAATAGAGCTAGCTCGACGTAGGCTGATGATGTAAGCGGTAACTTCCTATGGGTAACACTCTGGCCGCTGCTGGGTGCGCATGGTGTGCGCATACCTGTTAATTAGACCCGCTGACGTCATTCGGCGAGCGTGTCTTCGGCTTCTCCGCCATTACCACGCGCCCTCGCGCGGAAACGACAACGACCGCTGCTTTCCCTGCTGTTTCTGCAGCAGCCCTGCGGACCGTTACCATTCATCCTTTCAGCTAGACAAACAACGAAATAGCTGGACTAAATTTATAAGATATCAAGGGTAAATAGTTCGGTACTTACTTTTTTAATGCTATGTAGAGCTCATTGCATTTTCTCTTATCCTCATCGCCAAAATAAAAAAAGAAAGATCTACGAAGAAGCGTCAAATCCAGCGATGCAATTGATAAAACAGGCGGAGCTAAGGCGCGTCGTTGAGCGTGACTCATCTTAATAGCAGCAATTATGGTAGCGAACGGTGCGGCCAGGCCGGCACAAGAATCGTGCCACGTGCCAGACTCGCTGCCGATCAAAAATGTGAAACATTACAAAACAATGTGAAGGGCCATACTGCGCAAACTCCGGCCGATCGCGGCTACGCTCCGCTGCTTTCGGTCAATGGTAGGTACTTCTGCGTGCACAATCCATCAAAAAACTTTAAAAGAAATAATTGTATTGCTTAGAGCTGACAGAACTCGTGGCTGATTCAGCGACGGCGCAAAAACCAATAGCCGAGGCGTCGCGGCGGCGGCGGCGGCGGCGGCGGCGGCGGAAGCGAGACGCCGGCGATTGTCCAAAAAGTCTGCTACGATTGAAGGTCAAGACCATTGTTTTCTTTTATGCAGTTGCACCTTTGCATCCTCGACCGAGATAAGGATATCGTTTTTCAATCCGTTAACTAATGCGGTCGATCAGTACTATTGGCACTACCGTAAGAAATGCAGCAAAAAGTTCATTAGCAATGCGAATGACTAGCCACTAAGAAAAATGAGAACAACCACAATATTTTTCTATCATTCTTAAGAAAAACTAGGCGATTTCTGAAGTAAAAATTTATTGCTTGTAAACCGCAACCTTCAGTTCAATATCCTATTCTTTTCTTTTGTACCATAATTTAATTAATGCACTTAATTGGATTTCTTTTTAGAGCATGATTTATCTTTCTGAAATAAGTAGTGAAGTGCTGTGACCGAACTAAATTCCTGAAACCAATCTTAGTCTCGACAATAATGAGTCATCTCTCAGTCACTATGTACAGACTTGTTATAACGTTTTTGCTGTTACGTTCTTCAGTGACTCATACATACAGTAAGTTTTGAGTCTTTCCTATAGGTAAAAAACTACTGTGCGCAGTACCTAATAATTGTTTTATTTCATACATAACGTTCCAATTAGTATATTTACTTAAATAAGATTTTGATCGGGTTATTAGAACTATTAAGATGTCACTTGCGTTTGCTTGTAAGTGAAAGGCTTAGGCTGCATGCACCGTGTACTGAATACCATCACGACTTTGTTTTAAATACTTGTAAAAACTAAAGCTTTCTACCAATGATATTGTAGGTAGGGTATCGTTCTTCTCCACAGAGGACGTACACTGGTAGTGAACGTGCCATCCATGGTAGCTTTGACGTCGAAAAATGATTTGTAAAAATCTTAATTCGAATAAAAAATTTTGACTTTTGACTTAGGTTTGTGTAATAAAAATAAATACATGTCACGAAGACTGAAAATAATTCTGACTTAGTGGTCGTGGTTTGCAGTTTCTTTGCCTCATTTCCTACTTTCTTTGTGGCAAGAGTGTTGCGGGCGCAAAACCACCGCATCGTTACCGCGAATCCTATTATTATAAAACCCACGCACAAATTATTATACTTACCTATTGAATGCCGCAGCTAGGTGACTGTGTGTGACACAATAGCGCTACATTTCGCAGACGGTTTCACTGGGGTCCGCGGTCGCTTCTTTAATGCATCTCGTTCTATTTTAATTGAGTACGGCGCCTTTCACAACCCTATGATTAATAATATAAAACTAAGAAATCGAACCGAACTTACTTGTACTTGAATTGAACTCTTGCGGATTCTTTTACTATACAATAATATAAAAATATAAGATTTATATAAAATTTAGTATATAATTTATTATAATGACGGATCTAAGTAATAAAAATATAATATAAAATTTAGTTTTATGAATCCTGCCTGTAATTATTTGAAAGCTTTTATTTTAATGCGAAGTCCTATCTCAATTATCTCATTTCCTATCTCTGCCTCACTTCCATTCGGTTATGCTTATTTATTATTTATTGAAAAATGTAAACTATAAGATTTTTTTGCTTAATTTGTATGATTACAATGCTATCGTACGTAGATAGAAATCGATAGAGACGACGTGATGACAACAACAAGCAATAATCCCATTCATTGCCCTTACCAAGACAATGAGCTTTTTTGACAGACAATGGCCCACTAATCTTTGTTTCAGCAATCGGAACCATATTTTAGACAGTATCAATTTTGGTACTCCTACGTGCGGCCCACGGTGCTGTCCAACAGGATACTTATTATGTGTCGAACGACTGACAGCTTACGAAATGTTTCTCATTACCATCTACTGATGGCGGTATGGTTTAAATAGTCTAGTAATTGTAATCTATGTCAGGTTGTTGGAACCTATCGATATCTGCAGCGGTGTTATCGTGCCTCGTTATTGCCTCCGCGGAGAGCTCGCCGCGTCCGCCCACGCGAGCTTTCAGGCCGTGTAGGCTGTTCACCGTTGCTACTTCTATATTTACTACAAATGCCATGCTGCACTTATCACCGATACTCGTTAATTATTGTTGCCATTAGCTATATGCATTTATAACAGATTTATATGTTCGGACGTTACATACATGTTGATTGCGAAGTAACGTAAACTTCGTCTCCGTTAAGTGTACCATCAACATTTCCTTTTATCGCTAGCTACTGGTTATCGCAAACATATCTCAATAATACTGCGTCGCGCTTTGAATCGAAAATTTTATATGAAGACAGATGCGAATCAAAGATATAATTTCAATTTCTGATTCCTATGTACAATGTTTACGATCTATAAATAGCATAGTTGACGGCCATCTTACATGTGACTGGTTTTCTTACGGACCATGCCTTTAGGTTATTGCAGAAAATTCCCGGATTTAAATAGAAGGGCATGAGTTGCATGACCTAAACAGGTTCTCCGCTGCCCACGCAAGCGCCATCCTTCCTCCTGACCCAACACGCTACCTACCCTCGCTGACTCATACCATGTATTTAACTCTTGGATAATGCACCGTTAAAATTCGAAAAGCCAAGAAAACCAGCCTTTTTTCCTTAACGTAACGACCTATAATGATATTAAACATAAACAAACCTTTAATGCTTTAAACGATCGTAAACTTTAAAAAAAATTGAGACATTTTAGTCACACACACCACACACCATAATTCAACGGGAACAATGTATCGTTCGACGGCGTCGAATCAACAAATAGAGTCGCGCGCCGCTGATTCATTGTCTTCCTCCCACAGAGTATTGACACATACTAATAGCTATTTCAGAAACACGATGCAGTTCATTCTATTTATAATATTTTTTAACAAAATAATGGCCTCGATTCGGGATGTCATGCTCTAATTCTAATTTTAAAATCCCGCTATCCTTTTTGTTTTTATGACCAATGACAGAGAGGTGATGAACGAATAATATTAATTTAAACGATTGATAACTTAAAATAAGGGCATAGCTGTCAATTTGTGAGATTCTTAAGTCGCATGTTTTAAGTGCTCTCTAAAATTGTGCAATCGACACGGCCATAAGGTTAAAATTCGATGTTTGACAGCTCTAATATTAGGATGGCCATCTCCTGTCCCTTTTCAATCTTTAAAAGGTAAAAAGGACGGACTAATTTAAATTAAGGATTAGAGCGTGACAGTGTGAATCGAGGCTAATGAGTAATTTTTAGCTAGAATTTCTCATTATTAGCTATGAAATGCAAGACGTCCAGTCTTGTCTAGAAAGCTCTCTAATTTAATGAGTCTGTTGATATTTTCTCACGCTCTCACGGGTCGAGTCGGGACTGTGGCACTTGTTACGGTGGCAAGTCGGCTGCGGTAGTTATTTCGGTCTGCGTATAATTTTTTTGCAATTCACTAATCCTCTGTCTGTTAGTTGAACCAAGCCCCTGTCATGTCGCCTCCCGTAATGTGACACAGTCCTCGTCATAGATATTAAAAAAAAAATCTAAGTCTAAGGTCCTCGTCGTCATTCCTAGATTTAAAAAAATATTTGTATTGTATCAAATTCGCTTATAGGTTTGAACAAGAAGTTTATAATGATGGTCACGAAATATCTCTAAATAATATTAAATATGCAAATATGCTTTCGTATGCACATATAATATGCAGATGTATGTGAGCCGCATCGCAGCCGACGCGACGCAGCGCAGCGACGCGTTGTTCCGTGTTTTCATGCAGTCTTTTTGCATCCTACATATTTATACTCGAGTGGAGGCAAGAAATGAGACACGCTCCACTTGCGTCGCCCTCCTGTAGGCAAAACTTTTTTATTTACATCGGACTATTCGTAAACATAACGTGTGCGGTTTTGATAATATCAAGTATTTGCTAGAACCTTTCCGCTCGTAAGTTTCCGTGTAGTGTAGAAGCATGAAACGAACGAACGACTGACGTTCTATGCCTCTGGATTCCCAAGAAGGCGACGATTTCTCAGATTTAACATGACCAGTTGGGCAGCTTTCGGCAGAAAGTTTTTGCGCTCGCTCATATTGAATGTCGCGTTCAGGTTTGCAATGTGTATGATGTCCATCCACACGAATTTTCCTTCCGTTAAATAAGTTAGGGCTAATTTATGGCTAGAACTAAACTTTAGTAGCTATACCGTTTTTGTCACGATCAACGCTGAAAAATTAAAAAAAGGAAGTTCTACCGACAAGCCAAATCCAAACAGAGATTATTACACCTACGAGCATTGTAAATATGGCTTATGGTAAATTTAAGTCGGTACGAAACGTTACATGCAATATTAAGACATCCCTCTCTTTGGAAGATCTATTCCTGTACATAAAGACCGCTATAAACTCACTTGACGTCTGCTTCTTTGCTTGTCATTTTGTATTTTCAACCTTATGCGTCTTCTAAATTTGTTTTAGCTCGTTTCTGATGTTTTGAATAAGTTTTTATTTTTACATGATCGTATATTTTGGCAGGGTTGTTTGAATTATTACTCAGCGTATCTATAAACTTTACAGTTGTTTGGAATGTCCGGTGCCCACCAGCTTTGCTTCACCGATACGATGTTCGCGACTCGAGCCTTGCCGGCCATAATCTCGCATATTAACGACAGTTGTCGCGAAACGTACAGAAATAACCATCCCCACCGCGTCTCTCATGATAATTCTGTCAGTGCACTCCAAATGCATTTCGCAGCTGGAGAGTGTCCATGCAATTTTATTATTCGACTTAAACCCGCTTTCAGTATCGAGTGCAGCAAATTCAACTAACTTTGCTCTGCGAGAGGTGTAATGGACTTTCTTTTGAAATCAGATCTCTGCAGCTTGTATTAGTTTACATTTCAGTTTCTATTTCTATTTTATTATCTTGCTTTGACTTGAACTTATTTCTATTCCTTTAACTTCATAATGCAATTATCAGAATAATTTATTTCCATAAAAGAAAATATTGTTGTTTACTTTCATAGTTTTAGTGTAAGTTTTTCTGAAATTGCAGTTTTTCTTTGTTTCTTTTGCTGAATTTGCCTGCCATTCGTAATTAATTTGGAATCAAATGTATTTTTAAATTAAAACCCTGTTAGGTACACATTGATGCAATTATCAATTATTTTTTTCTTTCTTTCTGAATTTTAATATATTTCGGTGAATTTATTTGTTTTGGGGTAAATGGTCTTATTAAGAGGTTTATTCTATGTAATACTTATTTAGGAAATTATTTAATCCAACACTTAAGTTAAGTGTATATTTTGCTCATTGATTATAAAATTTATTTTTTGTACTGTCGCGTCGGTATGATTTGATGATTTCGGACAATCTTTAAGATATTTGTAGGACTTGGATAATATTAACGTCTTAGTCTTGGTAGAGAACATAATAAACTGACCCAATAACGTTAATTTTTAGTACTGTTATGTTTGAATCGATTTCTCTCGGCGCCTCGGCCTCGGCCCCAACACGCACAATATAACGTCGGTTTGCGTATCACGCAGGTTGTATTACCGATATAACTTTTGTAACTATTATACAAAGTCCTACGTAAGCGTAACTCATTATTGTTTCCAATATTTGAAGGTTAGCCACAAGTATTTGTTTGTGTAGCACGATTGTATGATTGAATGTCTACTAATTTGAGTTACCGTTTTATCAGGTTAACAAAGGACTGCAATTTTTAGAATCTTGTTTTGAACCAGAGAATATGTAATAACATAAGTACTTCTTAACCCAAAATAGCTATTATGCGACTGTTCTTCAATATCGGAAACCTTCGCAATGTTGAATTTCATTGTTTCGGTAATTTTGATATCTTTGATACTATAGATAGCATAGCATTAGTTTCATGAAATATCACCTGACGAAATAGGGCCCTGTATGAAAGCTGCTCTTATTTGATGCAGTGCCCGGCATTCTCGATACGATCGGTGAGCGGTCAATGTTATCAAAACATTCCAGAAACTCTCACGCCCCGATGAGAAGCCATTGTAACTTGTAACGAGGAGCGCCTGGTAGAGATTTCATTAGACATTCGATATGGGCTGTTAACGGTGTGAAATGCACTCCATTTAATTTCAACGCCTTTATCCGTAAAGTAACCACATATTGTCAATATGTGGTTACTTTACAATACGATTTTGATCTAGTACAGTTCAGAGGCTAAGTTCATTGCCTGGACTGAAATAAAGTGTTGTCTCCTATTTTATAATATGACGTTGACGGGTCTGAAGTACATTTAGTATAACATGCAAAAATAATCGACTTGCGAAACAAATTCAAGGTAACTAACTAAAGAAATCGGGTTTCAATAATTTTATTTTATCTACACAATGCATATCGGCTCCATTTTTTAAATAACGCTTTTTATATCGAACGCTTCTTATATCATCGAAGTCACGTATTGTTCGTATCACTTCTTGTTAATTCTACACATTCAATTTTATCTAACCAATCAGAATATTTTTTATTCACATGAGCTGATTTTTCTCAATAATATATTCAAGATTTTTGAATAGATTAACAACACGGTGCGATAAAGGCTCAATATCTGCATTTCAACATCTTTAAGAGACGCTAAAAATACTTCTAGGGAATTTTTGTTTTCGCTCCAGATGTATTTGAGAAGACAACAACACTTCAAAGATATGCTTCCAAAAAGGACCACTTGATTGTGGTACCTGAAATTAAAAATAAACTTAGTCTGTGTTTCGTAGCAAGTGCTACGCGGTGTCTACGACGGCGTAGCACCCTTATTTGGACCCCATGTGCACGCGTGTGCACTATAAACAATAGTGCTTCGTAAAATAGACACATATGACTTTCTTTAAAAAAAAACTGAAGGTTTGTGATTGTTTGCAATTTTTTTGTAGCTAAAAAGCCAAACTAACGTTAAAAAAAAACAGTGTAGCACCCAAATTAAACGAAAACTAAAATAAATAGATGCATGAAATATAGTTATTTATAATTAATGCTTGTAATTTTATGGCACATAAACAACAAAACAATTATCAATTTGTGGAAATTCCTACAGGAACACATCGCGCGAATGACTCAACGATGAGAAGTTATCGCAACAAATATGATGCGTTCACTTCTAAGTTCGATTAGAAAGTGATTTTAAAAGTAAACAGCCAAAATATTTATACCTACCGATGGGTATAGCACTAATGACGATACTGTACCATTCGGATTGTTAATGTTTAACATTGAGTTTAGGAGGTTTTATACACCTTTGTATTTTTACCCTTTACAAACATTTCAGTTATTAATTTATCTTAACACAAATCCTATTTCAAAAAGCCGCATTATGTCGTTGTAGTCATTTAAGAAGAATTTTCAATACTAAATTGATATAGTCGCTCGACCTTCGGACACTGACTAATTTTCTGGTCGTTGTGCGTGCAGTGACTGAATAATAACAATAGGGCCTTAGACGTCTAGCTGGCCTTATACACTGAAATTATTCTGATTTCCTCTGGGAACATCTTACTAACCAACTTATTTTAAATTCAATCAACAATGAGCAATAAATTATATTAGTAGATAGTTACAGTTTCTTTGATGAAACCCAAATTGGTTGAGGATAGATGAACGGCATACATCATCAGATATATTCATTATATCGAAATGCGTGCGGTACGGTATGAGTCATCATGGCGCAATAGTGTTTTAAAGCAAGGCGATGCATTTTGTTGCGTAAGTCGCTCAACATTTTGTATGTAATGTACATGATGTTAAGTTATTCCGTTGCGGCTCATTACTACTAGAACACATACGTTACTTGCTCAGCCGTAAAGAAGAATGGGTTAGTGGTTTAAATTGAGACATTGATTTATATTTCATTTTTATTCTATTTTTTATTTAATGACCTCATTTTGTTAAAGAATGAATAAACTTACCTTAGATAGGGTTAGAAAAAAATCGCCTTGCAAAATGTAATGAGGAGGGATGATTGGCATGGGAAAAGGGTTTTTGGATGGATATGCTGAGAGAGGACGACCAAAGAAAAGATGGATGGATTGGTGATATGTTCAGGAAGATTGTGAGTGCTAAAATGACGACTAATATAAGGATGTATGGAAGAAAAAGACATACTGCGTCGAACCCAAATAATGAAATAAGGGCAAGCGAATGATGATGAATAAACTTAAGTTTGGTCTCTCTCTAGCACTGATTGAGCTAATCAATACTATAAAATACTTTATTGGTTTAAACATTTAACCGATTTGAATCGGTTCTCTCTTGATATAATTAGATTATATTAACTGCTGTTAGATTCAAGAGCAATTAGCATACCAAAGCTGTAAATTGGTTTACATTTTCACAATCAAAAGCGTAGGTTACATGCATTTCAGATTAACAGATTAGCGGCAACGAGTCTATCCGTGTGAAACTGGCTTCGAAAGTGTTATTATATTAGTTTGATGATTGTAAACAAGTATGTTGGTGGTGCGGGCGCCGGCTGTGAGTCAAACAATCGCGATGTGGGCCGAGACGGGCATTGTGCCGGCTGCAGAGCTATGATTGTATGTAAAGAAGGCGCGGGCGGCGATCGGCGCCCACCGACGCGTGCGCATACGGCCGCACGGCATGTCGTCCTCGAGAAAGCGCCGAAGCGAGGATACATGACATGACCGACTTACCAGTATTTCTTATTGCAAATGTTATTTACAGTAAGAGGGACTAGGTAAGGTTCGTTAAGCGCCCAAACACGCGCTCAATCAGCTCCTCAGGAATATTGAGTACCTATGTAAATTTTTGCAATAGATCATTTCAACAGGGGGCGGCAGCAGCGTTTTTAAAATATTCTTGTTTAATTTTTCTTCGTCATCACTCTTCCTGAGTCAAAACGAACTTACTATAACTGTAAACGAAATTAATTCTAAAATAAAGATTCCATTTATTGATACAAAACAAAAGGAATAGAATATAATAATAGCTACCTACATAAAGACTGAGATCTTGATAACATTAAAACGTATACTAGATAGGAAAAGCTCATTTCAAAAGCGAGTACATTAGTTCCTTGCTAAATACAACACAAAACTAGTTCTGTAATTACAGACAACGCTGTTGATTGTTTATCTGTTCCAGTTGTCTCTCCCTCACGATTTATGTCGTGATGAAGAGTCTTGCAGATTCACGAAACGATAGCTTCCCCTCTTTCGTGAGTTAGTGATGATAAAGTAAAGACTTGCTCTTGAGCACTTTCAGCCAGTCCATTATCTGCTAATGGTGTTGTGTTTACAAATTGCTGTTCTGAATGTGCATGAACAAAATTACTTTGAACTATTTTAAAATGTAGACTACTAATATAATGAGCCAGAAGTCGTGATTGGTTTATTGTGATAGTTCATTAGTCCAAAGACCGTCACACAGCAGCCTTAACCTTATATTATATCCCGGGTTGTACCCTTTATATTCAATGGATTTCGTTGTTTATATCTTTATTTTAAGTTGAAATTACAATTATGAAGCTCATCGTAATTAAAACCTGACCAGGAATCTAAATTTATCGCCATATTGCGGAAATTGGCTGCTTTTTTTCCTTTTACATTTGAAATGTTATGATTCTTTTCAGTCACAAGTGGCTCTCTCTTGATAGACTTAATATATTTCTGATCAGGATTTGTATCTGAATATATTTTGGTTTAACTTAAAACAGCTTAAGAGCTGCGCTCGCGTCGGCGGAGTACCTATTCATTCTTCCCGATTTTCCGCCAAAGATTTGTTATCTTGATACAACACTACATTTACTTTTTCCTTGCGAGTTTTGTATTGTATACAGCAGGCCCTTTTTCCCTAGTCATCTCCAAAAATCCACGTTTGACTTTATCTTCGTCCATTCTTCTCCAACAGCATATTTCAAACGCCTTGTTAACTTTTCCTATCCCTTTGGCGCAGAATCTATTTACCTGATGTGACTACGATAAACACTCTTTTTCTAACGGTCCTCGCAACTTGCGATCGCATACCGCAAACCTCTATCTGACCTTCTACCACCATGCATCATACCTTGACACTTATAGACGAGCGCGGAGCAGAGGCGATTCAATTTATTTTTAAACACTCCAGGTCATCAACCTCCCATCAAAGCTTCAGAGATTTGCGAGCATGTCGTTTTGACTTTCGGATTCAAAAACCAAAATTGAATTTCCTCTTGGTTAATTTACAATTCGAATTCATATTTACACAGCTGCCGGATTCAATATGGTTCAATTTACGTGCTAATGCAACAGTGGCGCTTCGAAATAGGATCGGTTAATCCTGTAAGAATTTCCTCGTCATAAAATTAAGCAACAGCGTGTTCATATGTATCGCGAATCCAACTCGTATTCTCTTATGTTAAGGTTTACTATAGGAAGGTCCAGGATCAGAATCATCCATCAGTGGTGCACATCCGCTTATCGTAATTGTTTGTTTATGTTTCGCGAGTGTTTCTTACACGTCAACGAAATCGTCCAGGTAAAGCACTACATATCCAGAATTAAACTTTATACACAACAACACGGTCATAAGGAATGCGTTAAAAATAAAATTTGTTTTAATGTTGAAAGCTAACATTAATACAGTTGAATAATGAATCCTACTTAAATATTTTAATAAATTATCAAAGTTTGAGTATTGTGGTGACTCAATTTCGCATTCGATCGGATGTTTTGCCAAGTAGAATGTGTTCTCTTCTCTTTTAACATAAATATTACCACAAAAGTACAACGACGTACTGACCGCTAGTTAATTTCATATATTGCATAATTCACCTGTGCTGTTCAATTCCTAGTTTAGAATTTTCAACTAAACGACAAAATTTAACAAACTAAGGTTCAATATCCGTACTGAACATTGGGAAATTGCAATTGATTAGGTGCAGACAGGCAGGTCGGCAAATGAAATGATGTGCGTATAGTGGAATGCATATAGACAGCCAGATCACGACGGGACTGCAATTACTGGGCGGCTGCAGTGCAGGCTTATCAGATAAATTACGTATTGAACTGTGATTTCTGAAGGCTTAACCTTCCATTTATAAGCCTTTACTTTTATGATTTGTGTAAGCTTCAATGTTCGAAACGTTTTAATGTATATTTATATGAAATGTTGATTTTGCAATAGTTTTTTTTATAGATTTTTTTTTTCTGGCTTCCTCTTATCGCTTAGATTGTAAGGTTGACGATCGACCCCACAAACCCTGGTGTCAGAGTTATTGCGCCGCTAAAGACCTCTGACATGGCTCTGGCAAGGCAGTTAAACAACAAGTTTATTGCCAGCAATAGAGCTGATTATAGATATCGAGCAGCCTCCGTTCACCGCCCTCACAAATATTTGCGCCGCACAACATGGATTTCGCATTAACACCTACTGGCAGCAGAATACTGCTCTATATCTATACAACTGCACTTATTTTAACCACCTCGTTATTATCCGATTAGTTGCACCGGTCTGAGCCCACGTAGACCGGTTCAAGCTTATCAAAATGTAATGAAGCCGTTGAAGTAATAAGATTGAATTCGCTAAATCGACACGACATGTCTGCAATTAGTAAAGCTGCGTGAGAAGCGCGTCATGAATCATGTATGAAGTGAAGCTGGAAGTGCGGCCTCGCCTCGGTCAGTGCGATTGTCTGGTAAATTATCGTATTGGCTTCGTGTTTAGGTTTGTCTACTAGCGCGAGGTCGGCGGCCGCTCCGCTCGTGATCAGACGCTCGATCGATGCTCAATGCTCGTTGGTCATCGCTCGTGCAGTTTCTCCGCACAACCACAGCGGGTGCGTGACTTCTTCGCGCCTAATTCATCATTCTTCGATAGTACGCTTGGCAGGGAATAAAACTCAGCATTGAAACTGCCTCTACCAACCTGCAGCGTTTTGTTTATGTTAGATGTTTACGTTTTGTTTGTTGCACGCGCTGGATGGAATGGCCGCGGATTACATATTAAAATAGGGCAGCATTTCTTTTTATTATTTGCTCAAAATAATATTTATAGTAACTTTACTTTGTAATGGTGTAATAATAAACTGTGCCGCAAACTGTGTGCAGGTCGTTTGCATTACAGAACGACACGTACGCTTTTATGTGACCATTAACCTGTATTTATTAAAGTTTAAAGTTGAGGAACATTTCTTGTGAGTAAGATAAAATTTCACTGAAACGGTGTTACAGCGGTATTCTTTTAAGCGTATTTGTATATAGTTGCTTTTTTTTTTGACCAAGCTGACAATATGAATAATAATTTCCGAGTAACATTCATATAACGATCGCGCACTTTTCCCCCTGCATTCGTGGAATTATGCGCATGCAAACGTTATCTTATCACGCTTATCTTACATTTTATTCGATATCGCTCGAATTAACTTCCCAACTTTCTACTGAACAGAGAAATAGCATTTCACGTTTCGAATTTTCGATTCAGGAGAGGCATTTTCCGGTTAGGAAAATATTATCATGATAGTAATTGGCTTTCTTTTGTTCGTGCATCATGAATTGCGGAGCTTACCCTCGCAATATGGCGATTAATCATCATGGAACACAGGCGGGTGTGCGAGGCCGGCCGGGTGTCGGGCGCCGGCCGGCAAGTGGCACTTGTTGCGTGGGATCGGCTTTTGCATACAAACGCGAAGTGCGGGCTTGATTTGTCGCATGGAAACAACTCGCCTGCGCTAAATGCTAATTTGATAAACCAAACGATTGATAATTCCTGAAATGGTGAACATTAAGAAAAGATTGCTGAAAATTCATCAACTAGGTATATGAGTTAAAAGGGAATGAAAGACTATTATTTATATAGTAGTTAGGTGGGAATCCACCGGGCATGCACATGGAATAAATTATATGCAGGCTCTCATAATCAGCACCACCTCGTCTCCATGTGTGAAGATTCTTCGTTATTTGGTCTGTTTAAATAAAAAAACACATCCTTTAGTAGAAGAGTGTGGAGGTAATAAAGCGTTTGTGTAAAACATAGTCTTTATATCCACTTGGCGTTTGTGCTTCCCGGAACTGCAATCAGCAAATTGAAACGTTCTCATCTTTCGCACCACCACACTTTACATTCATAAAACTGGACTGAAATTTAGGTCACAACGTGTGCTCTTAAATCGGTGGTCCACATTTCTAGAGGGGACCATTGTGTAGGTTGTTTTTAAATTAGCAAAAGCAAAGTCTTATAATTATTTACTGGTGAAATATGAACATAAGACAAAAAGAAAATGACAAAAGAGATAGTTGTGTTTGTAAAGCAAACTACTTATTATACAAGACATAAATTAAATGTCTGCTGTTCTTTTGTTAAATAATGTAAAGTTGCATTCTATGAAACGGAAAATCGATCCGAACCGCAACAGATTGAGCCATTAGACATCGTCTGGTAGTGATCATTACCTCGGTAGGTAGTTTCAGGAAATCGGTGACTGAAAGTTAACACAGCACAAGTTGCACAGTGGTATAGCGACCATGACGCGTCGTGCGTGGGGGACATTCAACACGCGCCATCTAATTACACAGGCCAATGGGATCGACTGTGCAAGTAGCGCTAATTAAAGGTACTTCTGACGGCGCGGGCGACGACGCAGGCGCAGGCGATTCTTCCGCCCGTGTTCGCTAACCAATTACCGGCGACTGATGAACGCTCCCGGCGACGCCTGTGTGCGCTAAACTTCCCTTTTTCCACTTAATTCCATTACTGTTACAACGACTTGCTTTAACTAGTCTCGGAAATCCTTTACGTTCAAAGACTAAGCTTTGATTTATGCTTCTGTTGGGTGAGTCTACTTAGTCGAGATTGCTTTAGTTAAACGACTAGTTAGTTGCTTTAGGTAACTAGTAAATCTTAACTCTCGTTCAAAAACCTGTTAATTTAAACAGTCGAATGAAGATTCTTTTCGTAGCTATGTCGTGCATGGATGACCGAAAATCTAGAGTCGCAACAATCAGCCGAAGAGAAAGTCCCAGGTTTCTGAGTCATAGATCGCGTGTTGTCTCGTATAGTGTATACAAATAAGGTCTCCCCCATACGAGTTTACTGTTTATTGAGACACGTCGAGCTGTACAGATCTAATGTTGTTAAGTGGCTGGCGGGCAAGCGCGCTAAGTGGTATGTGAGGAACGGTTTACGCTTGTCGATATTAAGTAGGCAGCGACTATTGATGGTATCTCCAGGAAAGCTTTTAGTCTGGATCGGGATCCATGTTTGTCGTGTCGAGTCGAAGCTATCGATCGTTTAGCCTGACGTATACAGGGTGTATTAAATCTGATCGTGATTAATGATGTATTTTCCACCAATTTGCTTTGAGAAATAATAGACAATAAAAGTCGCTAACATGATAACGGTAAAGAACGTAAATTAAATTAGAAAAATAAGGTATATTTTATTATTTTTAACAACGCTTTCGTTTTGTTTGAACACTCTGTATAATAATATGCTGGCGGCAGCAGCGCTCGACAATTCATTTTCTCTACGATAGTAAATATCAGTCGTCCTTCAGATGTTTAATGCTCCACCAACTCATTTGCGTAAAGATACGTGTAATTAACTCTTCACAGATCGAGTGCGGCTCCAATAACGCGCATCCGATCAGACTGGGCAGGATTATATAGGTATAGGTACCGGGGTGTAAGTGACAGGCCTTCACAAACTGATATCGTGCATTTTAGTATGATAGTTCATATTAAAGAAAGTTGACGAATATTAAGGACATCAAAGAAATCGGGTTTCTGTTATTTCTTCTACGCAATGTATCACACCACACGAGCACAGAGAGCGACCGTCTGCTGTAACTGCTGCAAGGTCGATGTGTTGTTTTGCCAAAAACTTAATCGCATGTTAAAATAAAGTATTAAAAATAACGATACTAAAAATATTTTATTAATTAAATAAAAAAACCGTTAAAAAGCTCCGGTAAATTAATAAAATGCGCTGAATTTACTCTGTAATTTTGTAGGGACATGTTACTTACATTCTGTATTTATTTATCATCTGTTGATTTGCATCAATTACATAAATCATCAATGTAAAATAAGTTCGTCTTGGACTGCCACAACACAGGTATCACCTAGTGTGGAGTTCAGAAAAATATGTAAAATATTTTGTAAACTTTTTGTGTAATAAAAATTATTTTATCTTACTTAGCCCAGACTGTTCCACTGCTGGACAAAGGCCTCCCTCTTCTTCCATCCTTCTCTATCCTGGGCTTCCTCATCCCGACTCCTTGAAAAAGAGTCGAGCTCATCTCGTCATCTCCTACGAGGCCGTCCACGTCTCCGTCTATCTCTTTATGGGCTGCAGATGGTCGTATGTTTAGCCCATAGGTCCAGTGGCTGCGGCAGACGTGTCCGGCCCATTCCCTCTTTAGCTTGACGGCTACCTATGAGGCGTCGACATAGTATATCAAAAAATAAGGTGTGATGCAATATTGCCTTGGTACCTACCTACTCATAGTTGTTATTACTTGGTACAGTTAGACCGCAAACTTGGTGTCCATTCCCGCTTGCACAACGCATGCACATTCCGCACGCAGCGCGCATGCCTCTCTATCCACCCGTGATTGGATTACAAATTTGAATGCAACGGAATTTGATTATTATTGATTTACTTAACCAAATAGAGGCTCAATGCACAAACCTAAAATTAGTATTGACGTGATTACTAGCATACAATCTTCATGCGGAGTTTAATGGCCAGTTACCATAACAATCTGTAGAAAGTTTTTGGTTGCAGTTATGCCGCCTACATACATGATGTAGATAATTTAATAGTTCTACCGAACGAAGCCAATTAATTGTACCTGGCTGCAAGTAATTTGAATGGTTCAGCGAACCATTATCAGAGCCATTATTGTGGGCGCGTTTCATACAGGTTAGTTAACTAAAATCGGATATGTGAGGCAATCGAGGGCGGCTCAAGTAGATTGGTAAAACGTCAAAAGTCTCGCATGATTTTAAGTAATTATAATTTAATTGACAATAAATCTCGATTTCTATCCGATCTTATGAATGCTGAATCCTTGCTTAGTATAATCAAGCCCCATTTATTTTTCTTTAACAACGTGGCAACTTTGGCAAGACATGTTTATTTTATAGTGCCGCGGCAACTGCGCGATTGAGGAGGTGGCTGTCATTCCATTCGGTCCCTCCCTAGTGTAGCATCCCCCAACCCCTAAACTCGTCACTGCCTTTTTTTGCATTTCACTTACTCGACCTTCTCTTTGTTAGTTTTTCCATCCAATCCACTCTTATACTTCGCTGATTAATGGTAACTAAATTTGATCTAATGCCCTTTCACCATCGTCAACTTTAACTTATTACTCATTATGATTTTATCTGCCCTGAGGCTTTGGACTGTTGGAGCTTTTTTGTATCGACTGAATGTCTAATATTTTCTCCAGTATTTTTTTTCATAAACCTTGCACATACCACAATAAAATGATTGAACCCTATCGTCTGTCGTCAAGTCGTCTAAGGCATTTAGAGCACGCTGCTGTGGGCTCGTAGAGCTTTCTGGAAAATTGCACTTGATCCGCCTTCCGACGACGACTCGGCCTCTAGATTCGATTTCCGCTGTTGCACTGAGCTGAGCCAGGGCTGCCAGGTGCCTATTCAATAAAACTTACAATTACAATTCGAAGTTCATTGCGTAGCCAATCAGCCTAAATTTTAAACCATTATCTTCTTGGTAAATCGGCTACGCAATGTACTTCGAATTGTAATTGTAAATTTTATTGGTGTAGAAAACAATTGTTATTAAGTATATTAATTCTATACTTCATATTTTCTATCACATGTTGAAAGTTATACCATTGTTAGTAGTAAAAAATAGGAAGTTAAACATATATATTTTTTTTATAAATAAAGAGTTATTATATAATTTATTACAGATAACGTTGTACGCTATAATGAATCGCACTACAAATTAATTCAGCGCGAATTACTACGTTGTTCATATCATTACTTACGTATCGTTGCTAGTTCGTTAATATTTATAATTTATTTATTTATTTAAGTACATACTTAAGATAAGAATCTAGAAAATGACAATAACACACAATAAAATCGACACAGACCTATGGAAGAGAAAATTAAGAAAACTATTGACACGGATAAAACGTACATAAATTAAGAAATAAATTAATATATACTGTTAAGGAATAACAGACGGAGACGGACAACCCTACACACAACTGCTCTGTATCTACCTACCCTCGTAATAGCGTGAATATGTATGAGAATACAGCCTTTGCTGGAGCTCAGACAATGCTCCAGTAATTTGAATTTAAGTTATGAATTCCTATCGTAGCTTTAATCGGTGCAACTGGACCCCATTTGCATTTAAACATACGTATCGTACAGGTTGCAAAATTACGCACAGATTGTATGCCTATTCAAATTATTTTGACTACAATTATCAACTAAAATACATAGGAACATAATAGCCACACTAATATCTCAAAGATAATTTCTTCACATGGATAATTTATCTGAACAAAAGTATTTCTTTAATAAACTCGAATACCTACCTAAAAAAATATCTAACTAAGAAAGTCTTTACAAGATGAACTTTTCCAAAAACTTTTCACTGTCCATACAAACTGAACAGCTGACCAAATTACAACAAAATATTTGTATAAAAAAAATTGCTGCTTTTTTCTTTTAATTGTTGTGGAACAAAACTTGTCCAGTTTTATGGGCTGAACTACCGCTTGAGAAATTGTGTGTCAGTCAGTGCGTCATTTTGTTAACATATAATTAGGATACCATAGAAATATTAAATTAATTAATTAACAAGAGTATGAGTTTTTGAGGGTTTGTCACCATTGACCTGCTAAGCGCCTATCCTGGTACGCAGTCTTTGAAATTGGAAATCTGAAAAATCATATAAGTATTTTTTTACATTATGTGCAATAATATGTATGGCTGTATGTCTTCAACAGTTGATGCGTTGTTGGAGGCTATCTGTGGTCCGTTTTAGCGGCAGTAGCGGTACGATCGCGGATAGGGAACAATGGCCGCTGACGCGCATTCCACGGCGCGGGCGCCGGGCGTCCCCGTTTGTGCCGTAGTATAGCAGTAATCGCTGCGATCATCACCTGGATGTTGACCATCGCTGCTCCCACGGCAAAGCTAGCGCCTGCTGCATAATGCTTCAAAACATATTTTTAATTACTTCCTGCTCTTTACTCTTAACAGCTGAATCAATAAATAAACCTTGTTGAAAGTTTTGTATTGTTTCAGACAGTGTATTTTAATATGATGCCTTAATTTCATCTTCAAGTCAATAAGATGACACTCCTGATGAGCGTCTCCTATGTAGATGAGCTTATTGTAACTTCGTGGATTCTCACGAGTCTGACACGTCTGATAATCTCCTTGACTCTTTGTCCATTGTCCACTTATTGCAGAATGATACCGAATCCAATTCAGCATTCTCGACGACGACGACGATAACTCTGTGGCTAATTAAAGTAGATAATTAAGATCACACGAACGCGATATCTCCTTTAGTTTCTTTTTAGCTCTCTCAAAATAAAACAGCTTTCGTAAGGAGTTAATCAACTGAACAGTTGTTGCGAAATTTTTGTGTTTTATTAAGAGCGTTAAAAGTTTTAAAACTATAGTTGTAGTATTAATCAAATTAACGGGTTTCTCTTTAAAGCCACTAAGCTCATAGGAGACAGGGCGCGGTTGGCTTGGAGCCAGACCAAACAGGGTAAAAAGCAAGGGCGGCGGCGGCGACGACGACCGCGCCCCGAAATAGCGAGCAAAGTCAAGGCGTGTGCATCGACGGTCTCGTGTCGCCTCGTGCTCGGCCATCGACATGCGCCTTCACACGCGCTCTAGACACACCGTCGCTCCACCTGGCTACAATATAGAACCTCGTGACTTTATCCATCTGCCGCTCCCTCAAAGGCGTGGCCTGCAACACATAAAATACCAACTATTTTATTAACCTCGTAAATTAACACCTTTGCCCCAATGAGCAATGGCGCAATTCTGCCAGGAAATTATGTGAAAAGCTCACGCTAATCTAATTAATTAATTACTTTCATTTCATTCATATGAAGTGACTAACGTCCACTTTTCATTTATTCTATAAATGTCGATAATATAGTCTAGCTAACTCTCACCAGTCGCTATGCTTGAAGGATATTTTCATTTACGTTCCTGCCAAGAAAGTAACGGCATGCAGTTTGGGAAGGCGCATCACGTACCTACTTATATGGAGCACAATAGCGGCGTAGTGCTGACTCACAACCGGCAAGCTGGCTTGAGACAGAACAAGGACAAACATACAGCCATCGCTGTAGCAAATCATAACACAAACATCGTTACTCCATATCCGTCGGTGCTATTCACTATTGTGCCGCAACATATTGCAGACATAATAGCATTTGCAACACTTCGAGTCTGCGCTAGATGACACACTGATAATACGGATAATAGCGTTGAGAAATAAATATGTAGTCGGCGCGAAATCTGTCTGAACACTACCAGAATGGTGTCCGGTTTAGGTACCTAGACCCCAAAATCTGAATTTACAAGTCAACTCATTTTAAGCTCATGAAACTGAACAATTTATTCTTTTCATTTTTATTTTTTTTTACTAACACGCACATTTGTCTAGTCTGGTTATTTTGTATTTTCCTCCAAATCTTGGCTAGCGACTATAATAAATTGTTCTAAGTAGTAATTTTGGTTTTGTTGTTTGTGCAGATGACTTGAAAGCGGTGACGAAGCGGCTCGTGGTGCTAGCCAAGCGGCAGGGTTCCGCAGACAACATCTCCATCATCGTGGTGTTCCTGAAGGACCCGCGTCTCATAGCCGCTGACAACTGCCCGCCCATGGATCTTGGGTGAGTCGAGTATTCTTTGCAGATCTATCGAATGCTCTATACCTAGGTTGAGTAGAGAGTTCGGCTGTCGTTCCAGATGTTTGGGTTCGAACAACAATGGGGACACTAGGAAAACAAAATCACTTTGTAAGACTGTCTCTCGAGTTTAGTTAGGACATTGAGTCTGCATCACCTGATTGCCCATATAGTAACAGGTCGGTCCCAGTTTTAATCTACTACGGAAATAGCCGTTACATTACCCCTTCGGAGACTTACAATAAAATAAATAATAAATAAATATAGTTTCTTGAATGTGTTATGAAACATATAAGTAATATATTTTGTTTATAAAATAAAGATAAGTAATTAATTCGCGCTTGTCGTGGACAAATAAAAAGGTGACCTAATGTAGAATTATTGTTTGACGACTTTGGTCAGCCAGGGATAGTGACTATAATTCGGTTTCAGTACGTTATATTTCGTGGTAATGATGTGTAATAAAAGGTTAGAATATAACTAAATGATGTCATTTTGAAACACGAGTCTTTTTTTCATTAATATGTTAATAATGCACGCTCGCTACAAAAGGCACGCCTGTCTCTGACATTATCGACCGGTTTTGGATCTGGGATAGTTATATATTAGATCAGCCGACCTTGTGGTATCCGTAGGCTTTAAAACTTGAATAAATTTAATCAGGTTATTAGGTTTACTAACAATTTATTTTTTTAATAATTTATTATTATTTTACGGTGTAAGTCTTAATTCAAATGTTTAATTAACAGAGTTAAGTAAGTATCTGGTTACATAAACCTGGATTATCCAAGTGTGTTTGAATTAACACAGGATTAGTCGCCATGATGAGTCAGCTACTGATACGGCTTTTACCATGTCGGTGGGCGTCGTAATAAATGTAAATGAAAATTAGTTTTCGGATCATTAACCTCTATCGCCAAGTAGATAACTACTTCAGGAATGAATAAGAGTTTGTGTTGAAGGTTCAGTGCTGGATGCGTTGCGAGCAACGTGTAGGTCCGAATATTGTGGAGATCCTTGGGCTGGACGCACAGGTTCGGTTTCCTGATTAGGTTTCCTGATCAGGAATTCAGATTCGGAAACCTGAATGCTCCGCTTACATACAAAATGATCAATAAGGCGCACTCGTTCTTACTATTTCCGAACGGAAAAAAAACTGATGTTCGTTTCGGAATTCGTTCCGTGCGTTCGGGATACAAAAAAACGGATCTTTGCGTTAGTCACGCGGAATTCCGAATCTGAATTCCTGATCAAGAAACCTAATCAGGAAACCGAGCGTGTGCAGCAGAGAACGTGTTTTGGCTGAGATGATGAAGGTTCATAGTCATTGAAAGCCCTGGCTCTGGTTATGTCATTTAAGGATCGTTGTTAATGACTGCGTTTTGAAGACGGCTCCATTCCACACGATGCTAAGCGCAATAAACATTGCAGGCTGGACAACGCATTGGCGAATGCGCCACCGTTCGTCATGGAGGCGGAGGCGTGCAAGCGGCTGGACGGCGCCGCAGTCGACGCGGAGGCCGACTGCGCAGACGTGGACAACGATAACGGCGTGGACAACTCCGACAGCGACAGTGAAGACCTCGGCCCAGAGACGGCGGTCGACGCCGATGACCTGGACCATGAGGCGCGTCAACCGCACCCGCCCACTCCGCCTGCAACACTCGCAGGTAACTACAACACGGTTTTATTGCAACTGGTTGAACGTTAACCCTCGCAGGACATTGTTAGCTCAACCAGCATTTAAATGGATTGGTCTATAAATTATGTGTGTATGTCGAGGAGACAGGCTTTGCATTCTCTGTGAACGATTTTGTTAATAGTTGAAATTGAAAAAATTGTGTGCTGGGGGACTCAAAATAGCCATGCAGTCAAGACGAGAGCGTCAGCTTCTTCAAGTTGTTGGTCTGGAGAGGCAATCTCGTATTGAAGGGCTGTGTACTTGAGTAACAGCAATGATCTGTAGTTAGCACTTTTTTAGACTAAAATCCCCCTTAATATTCATTACTCACTTACTCAATTCATTCTTAATATTATCTTTTTTTTTATTGGTTAGAAACAAACGGTTACTTACAAACAAGTATACATACATTGAAAAAAAAAATTAGGTTGTAAACCTACAGTTTCCTTAAAGATATACAAACATTTTAATGGTTATTCTAAAGTGTCCTAAATGTTTAATTGACAAGAAATATATTTAAAGAATTTATAATAGTATTTAAAAATATTCAAAATAAAATTATCTTTAACATATTGCCATACCCTAACCATTCAGGAAGGCATAAGGTTATAACTGAAAGAACGGAAGTTTATAAGTTCCATCCAAGCAAGCAACGGTATTCTACGAGTATGTCTTATCATTTGTTATACTATACAGGATAATTAATTATGTCCGTGATTGATACCACATGGGTGTACAAAATAATACTGTAGTAACATCTTATAGATATTAAAGATAAGATAATAAATGATATAATAATTATAACTTGCAATGATCGAAGGAAGACAAAGTGAAGATGCTTCAAAGAAAGTCGAAAAGCAAAACTACCCACGTACCGTTTTAGCAAGTGCCTAACCTAACAATAAATAAATGAAAAATGTGTGCAAAGCGGACACATCACATTTTAACAAGAGCAAAAAAAGACGATTTGGATGATGATATCTATCAGTATGCGTATGGCAGTCGCACACCTGGTATTGATTGTTATAATATGTTCACCCACATCCAATGTCCGCTTATAGGTGGGATCTGGATGTAATTGTATGTAGATTATGTTGATAAGTAGATTACTGAGTTTGCTGTGGGGGAGGGAAAGCTCACTCACCATCACCACCAAACCGAAATCCCCTCCCCCCTCCAACTCGCCCCGTGACGTGCCGTCGTCGTCGTCGTGTCCAGCTGCGGGCAGTGTTGCCAAAAACAGATTATTCGCCTTTTTGTAGGGATCAAAACATTCCACCTAAATATCGCGTACAGTACGACAGAAAAGAGTAGGCAAAAAATGAGGGCGCTGTACGGAGTTAAGTGGCAACACTGGTGATTTTTCAGCCAATCATCTCATCATCTTCCTGTTTTTGGCTACCAATCGCTGCCAATGTACTTGGTGTTGCTTTTGGTAAAGCATTTAGTTCCATCATTATTTAATTTCTACTCTTTTGTGTCGCACTGGAGGCTAATTCTCACTGTCACGCTCTAATCCTTAATTTAAGTTCGTCCGACCTTTTCACATTTTAAAGATTTAAAAGGAACAGGAGATGGCCATTCTAATATTAGAGCTGTCAAACATCGAATTTTAACCTTAAGGCCGCCGCCGTGTCGAATCGACACTGTCGATTGCACAATTTTAGAGAGCACCTAAAACATGCGACTTAAAAATATCTTAATATGTCCTTATTTTAGATTATCATTCATTTATCTGAATTCATCACCTTTCATTGGTCATAAAAAAGAAAACGATTTTAAAATTAGAATTAGAGTATGACTTTCCGAATCGGGGCCATTATCAGTCGCTTTTACGCTTTTAATTTTGACAACATTAGATGGCTTGATTAAATTTCATCCAAATCCATCCTTCATTTTCGAAAATATTAAGTATGTAATGTATGTAGGAGGGGGGGGGGGGACATTTCTCACAACATGGCCATCTAATCCCAAACTAAGCAGAGCTACAATAGCTACAATTAGATTCATTAATTCATAATAATATTACGCGCCCTTTCTTTTTTATTCTTGTGGATAAAATCCCGTACTTCAGCAAAAACCGGGAAAAAATACTTCTAAAAAATAAAGTATTTCGAAGCATGCGCACGTGAGAAAAGTCGTGTAACAACAATAAATAAGTTCAATACAATCGCATTTTGCTGTAATGGGGAAAATGAATTTATGATACGGCAACCCCTCGGGTGCCATGCATCGACCCCTCGCACCGCGCTAAGCCCCCGCCGACGCCCGGCGTCTGCTCCTCCCCGTCCCGCGCGCGCTCCCTCCCGCCCGCTCGCAGTCGCGCATCGAACGTCCGACGAGTGTGTGTCGCTTTCCATACGCTCTCCTATTGTGCCGGGCCTTTTGTCTGCATATTTACTACACGAATATTACGCCGCCAGTGAAGATAACATTTTTTGCAGTGAAATTACCGTTTACGGTATGTGATTCTTAGCGTATGTTACCCAACAAGTCCACATACCAAAGTTTGTGAAAGGTTATTTCTGTGTTGATTCATGCGGAGCGGTGCTGGAAATAGATCGGTAGGAAGGCATGCCGCATCCCTATGTCGTCGCGGGCAGGATCCCCGCAGGTTGCTTTCCCCTATTCTTCGGAATGGTATCATCGGGCGTGTCTCCGTCTGTTCTCGAAATGGCGTCCGCGAATGTCTCCAACCTCGCGAGTTTGAATTCGCGACCGGTAAATAACGATTGCGAGCACGCCGGCTGTTGGCCGTCTCAAGTTATTTATTACGTCAATATTGGAACACGTCCGTGATTCATAATTTTGTTGTTGTGCAAAGTTATTCCTCTCAAAAGTTGTAGTTTTTTTTATGAAGGGTGTGTCACCTGTTGATTTGCGAGAAGGGTGAGTTCTTGTATGTAAGGAAATACTGAGCTTTCAGCAGCTTAGACGGCCCTTTGACAGCTACCAAATTTCTCTTGTTAAGACGCTATGATTCGTCAGCGGCTGAACAGCTGAGTGCTAGCTGTCATGCAAGGGTGGCTCGCTCATATGTGTGTGTGCTAGCCAGGTGTCCTTATGTCGTGGACTAGCTACACATTCCTTTTCATCAATACTTTTGTTCTACTTACAAGGTTAAAATATTATTTGTAATGTACAGCTTAACCAAGAATTTCAACTGTGAATAATGCTAGCTTTTTGCTATAAATTGTACTTACAATTAGACAAATACTCATTGATAAATATACCATGTATTATTTAAATTTGTAAAACAAAAGAAATTGCTTCGGTGGGTTAGCATTTTCATTATAAATAATTAACATTTATCTTTGTGAACATTTTGTGAATGATATTGTTTTCCAGAGGTATATCTATCTATCTTTATTTTTCACTTTGTGTTGATCAAGGCAAATTGTCTGATTATTCTGCAGCTCTGGTTATTCTTATAGGTATATACTGCTGGTTGTTATGTCTTGAATGAAACATAAATTAAGTTTGTAATAAAAGGTTGAACTTTTGACTTATTAATTACTAGGTTTCAAGAAGATACTAATCTTTTTCTTCAAATTAAAGATCATTGCTCTTGTCGGTGCAGCTTCCATGTTTATTCAATTAGGTAACTTCCTCTACCCTTCTCTGTCCAGTGCCTCTTCCTTGACCTCCTTATAAGACATGATATTGATCTTTCTTTTATTTGTTATATGTAGCTTATCCTTGGCTTTCCTCTCCCACGCTTCCCTTCTATCTTTCCTTCGATGATGTTGTTTATAAATAACAAATATTAATTTTGTGTGTTGTACACAATCTTGCTGTGGAAAGATTATGGAAAGCCCTTGCCCAGCATTGTGGATAAAGAAGTTGAAACCATTTTACTTAAATATTTTGTCCCAGTATAATTTCTCCACTCAACTATAACTTTCACAACTTAATATAATATTCACACTTTAATCTTACAGTTTTGAACATTAATATATGGTATATTTATTAAAATGTCTGTTTATTGTTTGACAGTGGAAGAAAACCACGTGGATGGTGGTCTGGTGGATAATGTAGCAGAGAGTGGCGAGGAGTCAGAGGACGAGTGGAACTACTTCAAGGGCGAGGGCGAGACCGACCAGCGTCCCCGCGAGGATACACCCTGCCAGGATAATGTGAGTTGTTTTACTCGACTGCCTCAGAAAGGGTGGTAAATATTTCTAGTTAATATTTACATTATGTATGTAAGTATCTTTATTTCTATAGCTGTTAGCTTGATGGGTTTTATGTGGTAGGTCTAGGTAGTTTATGGCTTATTTTTAGGCTAACCTGTGTGTTAACCATATTTAAACAAAACTTTTGTATTGTTTCAATAACTTCTCATAATAAATTATTTTCTACAATTTGGGTAAACTATATCAACCAACACACTCAACCCCTTCATTTACCTTGTCTTACTACTGAGACTATACATCATTTAGAACTGCAACATAACATGGTCACCATTTAGTTTTATAGGAAATAGCATTTGTTTTGGATAAACAGTTCTTTCATTTGAACACTTGGTTGGTTGGGAGTTCAATAGCACCAGGTCAGGCACAACAAATGAGCAAACAATTATTCCATTGTTGGTTTCAAGCTAACTATGTTAGGTGACCTTCATGAGTCAGTTGTATGTAATGAGAGCATACTTAACTGGTGATGAATAAAAAATTGCAATTCTCCTCTTTCCTTCCTTTAGTAAGTAACATCATGGTTTGTATAGGTATGTTTTAAATGTGTATAATCGGAATGGTATTTTAATGATTTCTCTTTCATAAATATTCCTCATGTTATCTTGTAAATAAGGAAGTTAAATATGGAACAAAGTAATTTAAAGTATAAGTACATTGCATCACTTGCACGCGTTGTTTTAAACACGCAAAAGTGTTAACTTATCATGATTCTTATGTTTGGCCAGTGATGGAAACACGAAAAACTACATTTGAAATTCGACAAACTTCAGTGGTAAAAATCTACAATCATAAAAACAAATTGCACTGAGATAAGAATACATACATCACTGTGATAAAAAAGAAACAATCAATGTTTGTTTATTTTTCCAGTATGCTTTTCGAGATTGTTGCATTTTTTTTTTCATACTGTTGTGCAATTTGTGACTGCAATAGGGGCTGGCCTCAAAATCAAGTTCATTTTATCATCGGCATTAAAATTCGGAGGTTGTTTGAGAAGTGATACAGTGCTTCAGGTTATGCAAATGTGTTTTAGCATTCAGACAAGTATTTGCTTTTACTGTTTGAGCTATGAGCGAAAAAGAAAACTTATCTTATCAGGATTTGCATCTGCTGGGAAATTAAAATAAAATGTGATATTTTACGCTTTGTGTAATATGTATTGGCTATCCAATACATATAGGATATGAGAGCATGGTCTTTATGTATGAATGTATTGTAATGTTGGTACGCCCCCCTGCCAGGTGGACTGATGACCCGAGGAAGGTCGCTGGTGGTGGCTGGATGAGGAAAGCGGGTGATCGTGCGCTTTGGCGTGCCCTTGGGGAGGCCTATGTCCAGCAGTGGACTGCAATAGGCTGATTGATTTTATCACACATAATCATAATTTGACCACCTTAGATAGACATCATTGGTGAAGTTTGATTAGGAGACCCGATTCCAATTAAACATGGGATAAGTTCGGAGAGACAAGTGAAGATGTAACATAATAACATAACTTTAGTTAGCAATAATAATTATGTAGTAAATTGAGTGCAAGACCTTAAGTTAAGATAGTTTCTTAACTGGTGATAAAACCAAGCATTTAAAACATAAAACTCTTAAAAATAACCATCATCGAATGTTCACATTCCAGTCTGCGTGGGAAACAAGTTCGGTGGACATGAACAGTTCGCCGCTGAATCCGGACGCGCCGCCGTTCGTGCCGGGCAGCGTGACGGACGTGGTGCTAGCGGAGTCGCCGCGCAAGCCGCTGCCCATGGACGACCTGGAGCTGCCCGACGTGGCGCAGTTCAGCAGCGAGGCGCGCATGCACCCCAACGAGCTGCTAGACCTCGACAACTGCGACCAGCTCAACGGACATCACGTGAGTTCATGTCGCGTCTGCACGGATCGAATTCGGTTATTGACACCTTTTAAAATCAGTTCATCTGTCTTTATTTTTAATTCAAAGATCATAATGGATAAGGTAGTTAGTGGGTAATAACAACATAACTATGGATAACATCATCTGATGCGCCCTGACGGGATTATTGTGATTAGCGTTCGTAAGGCTGGAACGAACAGTTTAAGTAGTTAGTATAGTTACCGAAAGTTTGATCTTTCAATCATGCTAATAAATGTGTATGAGATGTAGATTCTTCTCGAGTTTTATACTTTATTTCATATACTCGTAAGTAACATATGTTTTTCACACTTGTCAGTAAAATTCAGTTTGGTATAATATCGGGAAAAGCAAGATGCAACCTCTGAAAGATTTTTCTTATGTTATTTGAAACAGGGTATAATATTTGATTGATTTAGAGGATGTCATTCTTCTTATCTTGCCACGGATAACTTAGCTTATCTCTTCAATATTAACAATAGCTATGACGTTATATTATTCATGAGTATTTTCCGGCCTGTTTTGTTCTCAGAATTAGTGGCTCTTGATAATCACACTAATATTATTAATGTGAAAATAAAATATTTAGATGTATGTTCCGCTTTCACGTCCAAACTACTGAAAGGATTTGGATGAAATTTCGAATGATGATAGTTTGTACTTTGGATTAACACAGGATACTTTCAACGGGAAAAAGTCTTATTCCCATGGGAGGTTAGCCGTGGGCGGACAGCTAGTAGAATCATATTCAAGAAAACAAAATAATAATCCCTGAACTGTTACATTAATACGTTAAAAAAAAAATGTTTATAACTTGATATTTTTGTAAATAATAACTAAAATAAACGCGATTGCATTTATTTTTGTATATAATAATAATAATTGATATAATATGGTTTTCTACGATCGAAAACATTATTGATACGTCAAGTAACGCAAATGCAAACATGCCAGAGTACAAAATTAGGACAACAGCCATTCATGTGATAATATCAACTTTCAGAATTGTCGCGATTGATTTGAATATAATTTAATACTAAAGCCGTCTTTAACAGCTAAGTTGATTGGTCTGAAGCTATGTTATTGAGACAGTATTAAATAAAACAATATTGTGTGGTTTCAGAACGTATCGATCGAGGAGGCGGCGAAGGAGCAGCTGAACGGCAACGAGAAGGGCGCGCTGGACAGCCTCGGCTTCGGCTTCGGCACCGACAGCGACCTGCACGACCTGCAGCGGATACAGAAGGACACCACGGACTTCTGCAACATACAGGTCAGTACAAACTTTCACTTTATGGACGCTGTGTTGTTCTTTATAGCCTTTCGGCAGGTTCAGTGTGCAACTGAACAACTTGTGTTCCTGATTTTTATAGTCCTATTTGTATAACTACAAATTGACCCTGTGAACTGATTTTAATTACATTATCAAATTCTAATGTTTGTTGCGTTCATGTTGTATGTACGTTGGTCTTAAATGTAAGAAAAGTCTCAAACATGAGCCCTGCAAGGGCACTGCAAGTAAAATTACTAAAGTACAATAAAAATAGTACCTACATCTTTATATTAAACACTAGCGGTCCGCTCGCGTTGTGTAAGATTTCCCATGGGAATAAGACTTTCCGTCAAAAGTATTTTATGTGTTAATCCAGGGTACAAACTATCTCTATTCCAAATTTCATCCCAATCTGTTCAGTAGTTTTTGCGTGAAAGAGTAACAAACATCCATCCATACTCACAAACTTTCGTGTTTATAATATTAGTTAGGTATTGTAATTAGGTATCTTAAAATGTATCCTCTAAAACTCCTGCAGCTCTTTTCCATCAGAAGTGATTTCAATCAATTTTTGTATGCTTTGTACATTTTTTATTTCTACCGGTATTTTATTACACACTGTTTTAACTGTCATTGAAAAAGGTATGTGTTAAACATTTGCAATTTTGGGAATGGTCTGTTTAGCCTAGCTTTGGAAAAAGATGATAATTTTTCTTTGCAAATATGCATACCTCCAAGATATAAATACTTGTAAGAGTTAAAATTTTTAAATTTTGTTAATGTTCTCTGCAGCTGTCTATTGATAATTATTATGTTTTATATTATTCAAATGCGTTTAAGTACTAGAAGATGATTCACTAAATTTTCGGATCGAATTTGCAGGTGTTCCAATCCCACACGGAAACAAACCCGTTCTCGTGCGAAGGCAATGAAGAACTCTTTGAGCGGCTGAAGAACAAAGAGCGGGATCCCATGAACATGAGCTTCTACCAGGAGAAAGACGCGGACACGTGCGAGCGCGAGCGCGCCGTCGACCTGAACGCCGTGCAGCCGCTGCCCGACAGCGACGATGAAGACTTGGCGCCTGCTGATGATAAGGAGAACGTGAGCCCTATGGAGCCCGACAACGACGCGCTCTGCCCCCGGCCCGCGCCCCCGCAGCCCGACCCCTTCGCGCAGAACTTCACTAGCAACAACCTCATTCCTAACACACAGGTAACAAACTTACTTTTTTACTCTATTCAAATTATTTCTATTTTTGACTATTAGGTCAGTCTGGCAGGTGAGATAAGCTTGTCCCGAAAATGCCTATTAAATACAGATAATACAAACGTCGGCGGAGAATTCCACATCTTACTCATTATCAGAGATGGTCCAATGCGCTTTGTGAGAGCTTGTATTTTAGAATGTCATTCAAATGCGGTTGGTATCTCTCGATGCGTCTAGACTTTGTAAAAAAAAATTAGGTAATGTTTACGCTTAGTACTTACAAATCATTATCATGTAACCCAATACCCAAAGGTTCTTTCAGTAATTTTTGTGTGGAGCTGTCTCTCGCCACCTTTTATTAAATTTACCGAACCATAAGATGTAATAATTAATTAATCTTCCCAGAGCTACTCCGAGCTGGACTTCGAGCCAGAAGCCAGCGAGGAAGTGGCGCACACCGACACGCCGGAATCTCACAAGCTGCTGTTCGAACAGATCCCCGAGATCCCCGACGGGAAGAGCTCCGAGCTCGGCTTCGCGGAGGACGCGCTCGACCCCGGGAGCGACAAGGCCGCGACACCCGAGACGGAGCAGGACGAACATATGGACAGCAAACCCGACCTCTCGCCCGGCGACGACCTGCAGCCCAAGCTCACCCCGGAGCCGATCGAACATGAATACGAGGCGTCGCAAGCGCCGGTCGATAACGTAGTCAATGAAATGAGAGAGATTATAGCGGAGAGCGAACTGAAGCATAGCGAACAGGCGGCGTTGCTCGAACGGGCACTTTCTCCTTCCCCAGCCCCGCACGAAGCCGTCACCCCGGAACACGATATCCAACACAACATCATAGTAGACATCCACAACGAAGCACAAGACGAGTTGCACGATGATAAATTAGATTTAGAAGATAGACTTCACGGGGATATTTTAGAAACGGAAATAGATGTTCCGATTCCCGAGATCCAGTTCGACTCGGAGGCGGCAGTATTGGCGGAGTCCCCCCTGCCCTCGCGTTCCCCCCTCCCCACACAGTCTCCTCTGCCCAGTGAGTCCCCGGCTCCTATACAATCACCTGTTCCTGTACAGGCATCAGCTCCTATTGAGTCACCTGTGCCTGTACAGTCACCAGCACCCGTACAGTCGCCCGTTCCAGTAGAAACAGAATTCAAACCCGTTGAATCGCCGGCGCCACAGTTCGACCCGTTCGAGGCGGTCCTTTCTCCGAAGCCCGTGGAGTCTCCGCTTCCGCCCAAGTCCCCTTGCATGCCTTCGCCCTCGCCGCGGCCCGAGGAACTCCGCATTGGATCTCCAGCGCCAGCTGAAGTGCCGCTACCGAGGGAATCACCGGTACCACAGGAACCTTCCCCGACACCAGAAGTGGGATTACGCCCCGACACGGCCACGCCAGTGACCGCGTCGCCTCTGCCGGTAGACGAGCCTTTAGCGCCCGCAGCCCCGGCCGGCCCCGCACCCGACATCGTACCTGAGGAGCCGCCGCGCTCCGCCCTTGTCACCGATATCGACATCGGCATCCCCGAGTCGCGCGCGCAGGAGATCTGCGTGCCCGTCACCAGCGAGATCGCAGAGGCGGTCGAGTCGGCGGCGCCCGCGCAGCCGCTACAGGACACGCCTATCGCCGCCGACGCCGCGCCCGAACACGACACTAATAACGCCGCCGCCGCTGCTCTAGCTGCAACCGCCGCCGCCGCCGCCGCCGCCGCTGCTCTAGCTGCAACCGCCGCCGCCGCCGCCGTCACAGCCGCGGCCGTCACTAA